>JAODAL010067312.1:0-17352 GCA_025379985.1 Phyllomedusa bahiana | reverse complement strand
CTAAATTTGAAAATAGATGCCCCCTTCGCCTTAATTGAGCTTTTGTTGAGCTTTTGTAATCTTATGCACTTTTCTGCATTACTTATACTACCTGTCCATAGGCCGAGTTTTTATGGGATTTTCTCAAGAACAGGAGCATGAAAGATGGGACTGAATACAGAGTTGATTTTGTGCTATTTTAGGGATTTCCCATGCATTGGGACGTAAATAATTTTGGAACCTGAAATAAAAATATACGGGAAATGGGTTTTCCCTTTGATCATTATTCAAAAAAGGGCCCCCCTCCCTAGAAAACAGAGTCCTTTTTGAACTTTTTTTATTTTTCTTTGTTTACATAGCATAATATCATGTATACAAGGTCAATTAAAGATAGTAAGAAACCATTTTTGTGAAATATGGTGGTAAATATGTAACTACTTTCTTTATCAATGGCTGAATTCTTTCTTAATCAGCATCCTATTGTCATCTAAATTAAACTGTCAAACGAGGAATTCTTACTTGTGGGAAACAACAATAACTCTGTTTTATAGGGTTTACATCAAGCGATACAATTGATCCTTGAAGACATTTATTGTGGCATTCATTACATTTTTCCTTGTTGCCAGGCGAGTTTTCCTTGAGGGGACATAAAATAATCAGCAAAGGAATCTATGATGTTATATACTCGGGTAATTGTGAAATGGAAGACTTAGGCAGACATTGAGAGCTTGTTTTCTTTCAATTCCCAGAGTGCACAATAAAGAAAATAAGATCCTTAAAACAAAATATAAATTATAACTCAGCATTCAAAATTTTTTAATCAATGTGACTAGTTCAATGTTTATCCTGTTTTCTAAATATACACTAAAAGGTGCATCAATTGATAGATGCTATTTTTTCATTCAGTGCTTTTAGTGCTTTGATTTAGTTGCCTAGTAACTGCATCACTTCTACCCACATTCCAAAAAAACTTTTTTTATGGTAGCGTACAGGGGTATCAAGCTCAATTATGTCAGTGAGTAGAGCAATTGGAAGTGGCATTCTGTCTCCTGGTCCTTTAATGTCTAAAGCCAGGTGATAGGTATATTACCTAAATAGGAAGGGATAATATAAACAGAAACCCCCAATGGGAGATCTGGGTTTTGTCACACTATGTGCGAACAAACTATAAAAGGGGATTTGACTTCCCCCCCAGCACTACTTTGATCACTATTCTTTAAACATAACATACGTAAAAAACTTTAAAAATAGGCTGCATAAAGTCCTTGAAGAGATGATACCACTCAGTTTGTCCAAATTTTTTTTTAAAACTGAACTGTGAAAACCTGTAGAGGGTTCTCCTCTCTATAAAAACTGTGAATTGAAAGTGGGTCGTGAGGAAAACAAACCTTATACCCATCTGTACTTGGTGGCTAAATCCATACCTGTAACATGGGGCTCATTAAGATAGCAACCATACATTGACTACTTGCAGAACATCCAAATGGACTTTTTCAAACATTTATGGTAAGAAAATAAAGAAAAAATTCTAAAACAGATGTTTGACGATTCTTGGCCATCACACGTCGATGGCGAAAGTCGACCTCATCGACAAGAAGTCGATAGTGAGCAGCGTTTATGAGCGATGACCATTAAAGTCTAGGGAGAGCAACAACACCTTCATTCTTACACCCAAACGGGGCGGAGAAGCTGGAATTAACCCACAACATAAAATGGATACTGCTACTCTAGGCAACACACTTGGGGTTAAAAAGCCACAGAAAAAAAAACACACAACTTTTCACTACCCTGTCTTGTACCAAAAAAGACCCTTAAACCTGCCTCCCCACAAATTAAAAAGTGCCAGAAAGGGAGTAGATTTGAAAACCCTCATCTTACTTGATCTGGGCATTGAATACCCCGTCCGGAACCAGCATGAGCCCCCAAACCCGCTGACCCCCAAAATTTTAAAAATGCCGAAAAAGGAGCTTTCAACCCCCATTTTAGTTTTAACGGACATTGACTAACATGCCGGGGGACAGCAGAGCCCCAAACCTGCATGACCCCCAATTCAAAAGTGCCGGAAAAAGGATCTTTCAACCACCATTTTTTGTTTTACGGACATTGACTATATCTGTCCCCGACCGCAAAGACCATTAAACCGCTGACCCCCAATTCAAAAATGGGGTGGAAAAGGAGCTTTCATCCACCATTTTTAGTTTCACGACATTGCATACCTTCCCGGCCACAGCATGACCCCCAAAACCCCATGACCCCCCATTTAAAAAGTGGGGGAAAAAGGAGCTTTTAATCACATTTTTTTTTTTCCTGACATTGACTATACCTTTTCCCGGGCCACAGCATGAAACCCCAAACCCCATGACCCCCACATTTTAAAAAGTGCCGGAAAAAAGGGGCCCTTTTAACCCCCATTTTAGTTTCACGGGCATTGACTATATCGTCCGTACCGCAGAAGACCTTAAAAATTCGACCCACAGATTAAAAGTGCTGGGAAAAGGAGTCTTTGAACCACCATTTTATTTCACGGACATTGATTATTTGTCCTGTACCGCAGAAAGACCATTAACCTGTCTGACCCACAATTCAAAAGGGCCCGGGGAAAAGGGGTCTTTCAACCACCATTTTTAGTTTTTACTGGGCTTGAAAATACTTGTGCTGGGCCAAGCATGAGCCCCAAACCGCATGACCCCAATTAAAAGTGCCGGAAAAAGGAGTCTTTAACCCCCATTTTTTGTTGAACTGGACATTGACTATACATTCCTGGGCCACAGCAGAGCCCCAAAACCCGCATGCCCCCAATTTTAAAAGTGCCGGAAAAAGAAGTCTTTCAACCCCCATTTTAGTTTCATGGATATTGACTATACCTGTCCTGGGCCCCAGCATGAGCCCCAAACCAGCAAGAACCCCCCAATTAAAAAATTCAGGAAAAAGAAGTATTTCAACCACCTTTTTTATTTTCACTGGAAAATTGATATACCTGCCGGGCCAAAAGCATGAGCCCCAAACCTGAAAGACCCCAGAAAAAATTTTCCCGGGAAAAAATAGTTTTTTCAACCCCCAATTTTAGTTTCACTGACTTTGACTAATCGTCCTGTACCGCAGAATACCTTTAAAACCCTGCCCTACCCACAGTTTTTCAAAAGTCCCGGGGAAAGGGGATCTTTAAACCACCATTTTATTTTCACTGGCCCCTGACAATACTTGTGCGACCCCACACCCATGACCCCCAAAACCTCCCTAAACCCCGATTTAAAAGTCCCGGGAAAAAGGGAGCCTTTCAACCCCCTTTTTTAGTTGAACTGGCCCATTGTTTATACTTTTCCCGGGGCCACAGCATGACCCCAAACCTGAGGGCCCCCAAATTTTTCAAAGGGCCCGGAAAAAGGAATTTTTTCCAACCACCTTTTTTAGTTTCACGGAAACATTGACAACCCTCCCCCGGGGCCACAGAAATGACCCCAAACCTGAAATAAACCCCCAGTTTCCCAAAAGGGGCCGGAAAAAGGAGTCTTTCCCAACCCAAACCTTTTTAATTTCACGGGACATTGACTATCCCTTTGTCCGGGCCAAACAGCATCCCCCCCAAAACCCCTGAAATTACCCCCAGTTTAAAATTTGTCCCGGGGGAAAAAGGATTCCTTTCAACCACCATTTTTGTTTCACGGACATTGCTATATCTGTCCTGTCCGAAAGAATCCCAAAAATTAAAACCTTTGGCCCCCACAGATTAAAAAGTCCGGAAAAAAAGAGTCCTTAAAAACCCCCCTTTTATTTTCCCCGGGAACATTGATTTAAAAACCTGTCCGGGGCCCACAGCTTTGGGGCCCCAAACCCCATGACCCCCAAAAATTAAAAAGTTTCCGGAAAAAAGGGAATCTTTAAAAAACCAAAACCAAATTTTAAAATTTCACGGGGACATATACTGTCCCCTGTCCCTCCGAAACCCCTTGCCCCCTCCGTATGATGCGGACCAATTGAGCCAAAATTAAAATCCCTGGAAATTTAAGGGGCCCTTTTTAAAAACCCGGTGCCCCTTTTTTTTTTGGCATTTTTTTTTCCAAAATTTTTCCCCCAACGTGCGGGGAAAAAAAGGGTCTTGAAAACTTTTCTTTTTGCCCGTCCTCCCCCTCCATACTAAAAATTCCTTTTGGAAAACCCCCAACACTGGTAAAGTTTTCCTGTCCCTCCCCTTGTATAAATTCAGGGGTTTTTTTTTTAAAACCACAAAACATGAAGCAAGTTTTTTTAGAAAATTTAAAATTCTAGAAAAACAAATTTTAAAAAAAAAGGATGGAAAATCCCCCCCCATGTTTTTTTTCTTTTTTTTTTTAATTTGTAAAAAAAAGGGGTTTTTGTCCAAAAAAGGGATTGAAAAGCTAGTTAAAGATTTTGCAAAAAACAAGTTATTTTCAAATTATTGTCCATTAAAGTGGTCCAACCTATTCCTTTCCGAAAAACCCCAAAATCCCCCTTAAGCCACTTTTAAAAATTTTGTGAAGAAAAATGCCCGTTTAGAAAAAACATTTTTTATTTATAATAAACCTGAAAGTAATAGCTGAAAATTTAAAAAGCACATAAACCCCAAAAAAATTATAAAAAATGCCCTTCAAAACCCCACTTTAAAAAATTTGTGGGGAAAAAATGCCATTTAAAAACCACTTTTTCCTTTTCCCCAAAAAGGGGAACCAGTTTAAATTCCCTGAACCCTCAAAAAGCAACATGACCCCAAAAAAAATTTAAATATAAATTCTCCACCCCTTTTAAAAAATTTTGGGAGGGGAGAAAATGCCACTTAGAACCCCACAAATTTTACACGGGTTAAAGGGGCCTTTAATGGTGTATCTCAAAAGCCAAAATTACCCCAAAAAATTAAAAAATAGGGAATTTCAAAAAAACAAATTAAAAAGTGGGGGGGAAAAATGCCCACAAAAAGCCACTTTTTCGCCCAAAAAAACCTTAAATTTTTGTGATTTAAACAGCAAAATCCCCCAAAAAATTGAAAAAAATGGAAAACTTTTTAAAAGAAAAAAGTGAATAAATAATACGGGTTTGAAAAGAAAAATTGCGTCTTTTACAGACCCCTACGAAAAAACCACAAAAATAAAATTTGTTTGGAAAAAGAATAAAAAATTTGCAAAAAGAAATGACCCATTTTTAAAAAAATTTTTCAAAAACCCAAAATTTCTGTTTGAAGGGGAATGTAAAGAAGCCCGGGCAAAAAAACCCCGGGGGCCCTGGGCAATTGGGCCACAACATCATCAGAGACCCAAACCCCAAAAAACCCTGAAAAAACCAAACCAATCCAAAAATTATCTGTGGAAACCCGGGAAATGCGTTTCGGGTTAAAATGCCCCTCCCACTGTTTCTGAAGGTCCGCTAAAGAAATGACCCTGGCTTGCTGGGCAGGACAACACCCCCAAATGGCATGACGAGCCACCCGGGGGCCTTTCCCCCCCAAAATTTTGGGGATACCCAAATCTTTTGGGGTCCGGAACACATACAAAAACTTTGGTTTTTTGACCCGCAAAGCCCCTGCACCATGACTTAAGAATGGTCCTCGTGGTTTGGATTTTGTCCCCCTGAAATTTTTTTCCTTTGGGGTAAAAGGTGGTAACAAAAAGCCCAAGGGGGTTCACCCTTTAAAAGGCCTTCTGTAAAACCTTCCTGCTGCTCCCGCACACCCCCTTGGAAACTTTTGTTTCGAAAACGCCCGGCAAAATGTTGTTCCCCGGGGGGGGACATTTGGGGAACGTAAAGCAGACTCAACAATGCCCCCCCATTTGATCAATCAGCAAGGTCCCATTCCCTGCATTTTACTCTCAAAATTTGGGTGGGGGAAAAGTCCCTGATTTTTTTTTTGACCGGGGATTCCAGGAGGGGGGCCCACCCAGAAACTGTTTTTTTTTTTTTGTGGCCTTAAGGCGAGGATCATTTTGGGAAAGGAAAGGGAGAAACCAAAGCACTCATGTGGGGGGGAGGGACCCTTTGATTTCCCAAGCCTCGGGGTCGGGGGGCACTAGAAAACTGATTTTTTCCTCATCTTCCTCCTCCCCCCTCAAATTCGCACCAACCTTTTTCCAAAAGGGCAGGGACGTGGGTAAAAACGGTGTTGGGGAATACCCCCTCCTCCCCCCTCCCCTCCTCCGCTGCCCCCAGCAAAAAGGGCTTAAACACACCCCTACTTCCCTTTAAATGAGCCCCTAAATTGCAAAAGCGCCAACTTGCACTAGCTCTGGACCCTGAACCACTGCCTAATAAGACCGATAAAATTTGGAAAACTTTTGGGCCTTGTGGATTTGATGGAGAAAAAGGGGCTCCGTGTCCGCATCTGTGCCCGGGTCTCCTCCCCCGCCCTTTTGGCGGAACCTGTTTTTTTCAGATTTCCAACACCCCGACCCAGAACAAAGTTCACCACAATGCTCATGATGAAAAGGGGCAAAGCCCCACACTGCCCAAATTTTGGGGGCTTTTTCAAAACTGAAAAGGAGGGTTTCGGGAGCCCTTTCACCTGCCTCCACTCTGGGTTTGGCTAAAACACCCGGGTTTTCCGCACTGCTGCTTGTCAGGCCCCATGTGTCACTTCGACTGCGAATGGAAATTGCACGGGTTTGCCACAATCGCGGAGCATGTGGAGGGGGGAATTTCCCAAAGCATGTTTTCCCACGTCAACAATGAGACGGTTGCGGGAGGCCGGGAGCTGAGGGCTGAAACCCGCACCAGGGGGAAACAAAGCAGGGTTTCAAAACGGATGAATTTCAACTTAGATTTCCCCCCGGAAGCCTTCCTCACAGGCACCCCCAACCCGTGTAAGCTCTTTAGAAATTTCTGGACAACAAGGTTCAGACATTTTCCGGGAAAGGGGGTTTTGCTCCAGCCTACCGATCTTAAGGCGGCCAGAAATTTTTTCCCCTTTTATCGCACACCACCCCCCCTTTGGCACAATTTTCTTGCCAACCCCACCAGCCCGGGTCCCTTTTGGGGAGAGCCGCCCCCCAGCTCCTGACCTTGTGTACTTTCCCAAAAAGTTTAAAATTTTAAAAACACGGCCTGGTTTTTTCGGGGCACGGATCCCACCAGAGGCCCTTTTGGGGAAAAACCCTGCACCATCCCCTGCTTTTTGAAAGCGTGCACCGAGCCTGAGAGCCACCGTCCCCCCCAGAACATCCACCCAGCTCACCCAGTGACTGTCACAGAGATATAGGCCTTGGGGCCCGGGTTTCTAGTCCCAAATGTCCGGGGGGCCAATGGGACTTTTTTCCCGGGCCCCAAAGCGACAACGCGCTTGAAATTTTAGATGAAACAATGGGTTGGGCCCGGGCAGGGACGGCTTTTCCTTTGGGAAAAAAAAGGCCTGCTCGGGGAAACTGGGTTTTGGGGGCGACAAGGGGGATGACTGGCGGGGCCCCTCCCGTTGTCTACCAGGGCGGGAAAAGGCCAAAAAATTTTTAAGGCCCAAAAGCCGGCAAGCCGGGGGCATTCAGGCTTTTGGCTTTTTGGGTGGTTTGGGTTAAAAATGTTTCTTTTTTACTCCCAAAACCCGGAAGACAGAAGGCTGGCCCGCTAGACTGGCCGGTGTACGGCGTGGGAAAGGGTTTGTTCAAACCGGCGGGAAAGGGGAAGGGGTTTGGGTGGGTTTTCCGTTTGGTGGGTGTATTGGGCATGGTGGGGGCTGAAACGGGGGCTGATCCCCGAGAGACAAAGGGGAGCTGAGGAAAAGCTTTTGGGGGGGGCGGAGGAGGCGGAGACAGGGGGGGGTTACAGTGGTTGGAGGGGCCCCGCCCCGGGCCTTGGCCTTTTTTTGGGCCCAAATGTTTTCCTCTATTTCAACTCATGCATTTTGCTGCATGTGACTAGACATGTTGGGGGTGGTTTAACCCCCCTAAGGTTTCTTTCTCTACTTATTCGTTTTTCCCGGCCCTAGGCCCGGGATATGACATCGCTGGGTTAAAACAGAGGCTTGGGCAAAGAAGGCCCAGGGTTGGGGAAGTCCTGGACCTTTTTTTTACGGCGATAAAGCAGGAGCGGGGTTTTTTCGACCGGGTTGGGTGGCGAAAACATATCAGCGGACCCTTTTTTTCGACCGCCCTCTCCCCCCCTTTTTTAACGTAAAACCCCTACGACACACCCCATCGTCTTTTCCCCCTCGTCCAGTAAAGCGCTCGCAACAAATTCTTCTGAAAAGACCACGTTTTTATCCGCAATGTCCCTCATCATCATCATCAACACAGGTTTACTTCATCCCCCTGAATTTCTGCATCCAGGAGTGCGGGGTAAACAAGAGGGGGCTGCAAGGCGTTTCCGACCCCCCCGGGATTTTTTTGGGCCCATTGAACCCACTTTCCGCCCCCTCTGATGGCATCAGTAAATGGGCGTCAGAGGAAAAGAAAAAACATCCTCTTTGGGCCTCCTTTTATCTTTTAACATGCTTTCTGGGCCCCAAACCCCCAATTTTTTCCCCTCAAAGAGGTTTTTCAGAAAATGGATTATCCCAAAATGGTGGGGACACGGTTTACATTTGGGCTGCTTCAAAGGGTTGGGCGGATGCTGGGGGTGCTGATGACAATTTTTGGGCCCGGGCTGGGAGGACGAGAAGGAAAGACTGCTGGAAGCAGGGTTTCATTAAAACCCCTGAAGGACAGATTGGCGACGCTGGTTTGTTTCTTAATTCACAGGGCCCTGACCCAGGGAATGAAAAGGCCTGACGGTCCCCCAACCTGACGATCCGCTGGCAAGCGTGTTGCGCCACACTTTGGGAAGGGGCACCTTACTCAAACCTCTACCTCCATGTCCTACCCCCCTCTTTGCCCCCTTTCCAAACCCGAATTTCGCTGGGATGTTCAGAAATAAAAAAATTTGAAAAAGGTATGCCCAAAAATTTTTGGAAAATCTCTTATTAAAAGACGGGAAATCCAAAAGCTATTCTCAAAACCCCAAATCAAAAAAATTGCTGGGTTCAAATATAAAATGCAAAGTAGATCAAACAAACTGGCCTGGCCAAAGTGAAAAAAAACACGTATCTGAAAAATTTTTCGGAAAAAAAAAGGTTATTTTTGGCACCTATCAAATTTCCCTTTTTTTGACTAAAAAAATTGCAGGATTCAAATTTTTAAATGCAAAGTTTTAAACTAACAACAAAGCTTTGGCCCCGCCCAAAGTAAAAAAAAAAACTTTAAACTGAAATGGGTTTTAATAATACAAGGGAAATTTTTGGGACCCTTTTAATTCACCTTGGGGACAATAAAATTGGGTGTTTCAAATTTAAGTTCAACTGCCTCAATTAACCCAAAACTGTAGTGTCCAAAGTCAAAAAAAAACGTACTTTTTATGTATTTGTTTTAAAAAAAAGAAAATTTTTTGGGGCCTTTCCCAATTCACCTGTTTGGGGACTATAAAATTGCTGTATTCAGATTTAAGGGGGCAAGCTCCCCCAAAAGAACAAAGCTGTATGCGCCAAATTTAAAAAACAAAGTATTTTTAAGTATTCCCCTTTTAAAAACAAGATATTTTTGGCACCTTTTCCCAAATTCCCCTTGTGGTTTACTATTTAAAAATTTTTTTGGGTTAAAAATTTTAATTTCAAGGGGAAAAAATTTAACAAAGGTTGGGAAAGGGCAAAATTGAAAATGAACACCTATTTTGAAATGTATACTGATAATAAAAGTGGAGTTTTTTTCACCTAACAAAGAGACCTGCCCGTTAAAGAAAAAAATGTGTAACCTATAAGTTCAGGCTGGGCCCAAAATTTCCCTGGGAAAAATTTCAAAGAAAACTGTTTAAAAATAAAACAAAATTCAGTTTTCAATGTCCCACACTAAGTCTTGGTTTAACTTTTTTTCCCGTATTCTTTATAAAAGCTTTTTCTATTCATATAATACAAGATATTTTTTTTGGCACCTTTCAATCCACCTGTGGTGACTATTAAAAATTTCTGGATTTTAAAAATTTAAATGCAAGGTGGATTTTATCAACAAAAAAGGGGGAATGGGGAAAATTGAAAATGAACACCTATCTGAAATTTAGACTTTAAAATAAAATTGGGGTTTTGCACCTAACAAAGAACCCGCAGTTAAAAGAAAAAATGGGTACCTATAAATTTTAGGCTGCCCAATAACCGGAAATATTTCAAAAAGAAAAAAAAATTTAATAAAAAAAGCTTTTGCATTTCAATTCTACACTAAGTCTTGGTGGGAAATTTTTCCATTATTCTTTTAAAATTTTTTTTTTTTCTGTTTCGCCCGCGGGGGGGCCCCCCCTTTGCTTTCCCCCCCCCCCCGTGACTTTTCCGCAAAAAACTCCTTTAAAATTCTCTACCTAACCCAAATAAAAAACTTCCAAAATTTTAATCTAACTAAATTTTAAAGGGTCACAGCTAATAGAAAAAGGTTTTTCTGTGAAGAAATATTTAAAAAATTTTGCTGAGCGTTTGGAGATAAAGGGAGAAACGCAAAGTCCTTTTTGCTCTGGACGCTTTAAACACTGGGGGCGGGAACAGGAAACCTGTTTTATTTAATACAGGTCATGGTTTTTCCAACCAACGCAACCATACACTCCCAATTCCCTGAATTTTTCCCCACCCCATCTCACCCCGCTCTATTCTGGGAAGGGTGATTTGCTGCCGCCAAAATGACAGGAACGCCGAAAAAAGGGGCAAAACTTAAAGAGAAGCACAGATTTAAAACCCAAATTATCGCATGATCTAAAAAAATTTTCCCATTTACCATAAAAACTTTGCCGAAATTCCCAAATTTTTCGATAATAAACGCTCAACCCAAACCCCAGCAAATGCCACTATTTTTGTGGGCATGAGGTTTTGCCCCAGTCCCTTTTTAAATAAGATTAAAGAAGAATCATACCCTTTTGGGAATATAATTTACATTTCTCAACAGTGAAATTGCAAAACAAAGAAGAAAGAGTCTTGGAATTATGGAAATGACAGGGTCAATATGCATGCTAATGGTATACAAATGAAAAAAATAGAAGCAAAATACTTAAAACATGAAAAAAAATTTTGCCTCGTAAATGAAACCCACTCATGAAGTTACATGCTATTGGGAAAAAGGGGGGGTGTGGTCTGAGGGGTGTAAGGTAAAAGAAAGAGATGCAAGAAACAACAAGGGGATAAGAGACATGAAAGACCAAAAAGACGATAAGACTTCAGAGCAATGATACATAGCAGCAGGAGGGCAGCGGTGACTTACCTAACTGATTCGTTAAGTAGGTAAAATGAAAGCACAAAAGAGTACTCCGCCCTTTTATTTGTTATAAGAGAAGGCTGGCAGACCGGAAGTCATCGCTGCAGGCAATAGAGAAATGCATATGCACAATGGAAAGCCACAGAAAGTGGGCATGAAAGAGAAAATAATGAGATGGAGAATGTAAAGAAATAGGGGATGAGCTAGAACAGCAGTATACAAATGAGTTGTGATAATGGAAATGAGATGAAATGAACCATAGTGGAAAGTGAAAGAAAATATTGATAAATAAAACACAACATAAAGAAAAAAGAAAAAAGTAAAAAAAATAAAATAAAGGAAAATGATGTAGTAGAAATAAAATATGATACAAAGGAAGGAAGTGAGTAGAAAAAGGAGTTAAAGTGGTAATCAAAATGTCAGTGGTAGAATGAACAAGGATGATAGGAGAGGGTGAAGTAGAAAGTATTTGAACAATGAAGAGAATATATGTAAGGGAAAAAGGAGGTTACAGGAGGAGGGGAAATGAAGAACGATAGAAAATGGAGAAATATATAAGATGGTGTAAGTATTGGTATGCAAGAAAGGGGAAAACGAAGGGGGAACAAGGGAACACACTTGTAGTTGTGATACATAACGGTAAATAATGAAAAAAACAATATACAATATTTACATTACCAAGTAAAGGTTATAGGAATATACAACTGAAATTACAGAGTTGCAAAAAAAATAATGATAAGTATAACAGAAAAGAGGTTACAAGATGGCCAATATTCAACATAAAATTGCAAAAGGATAGCAGCAAGTCCAGGGAGGGAGCTCGTGGTAACACAGAATTAAAAAAAAAAACCCTTTTTTAAAATTCTCTACCCCAAAAAAGGGTTGGGGGTCTGAGGGTTGTATCCAGAAATTTTGTATTTTTTTGAAAAATGTGATGTACCCTTTCTTTGGGCGAGGAACTTTTTCAGGTATTTGGAAACAGAACTTGGTGATATTATGATAGTGAGAATGGAAATGTGCTGGAATAAGGAGAAGTAAATCTTGTTGGTGGATGAGAGATTTATGTTGTAAAATCTGATCTTTTACCCATCGGCTTGTTTCCTGCACAAATGCTAGAACAAAGGGCTTTTGAAGCTATATACAAAGTTGAATTGCCCCTGAAAATGTGAGGGATATTTTTGGCCTGGTGTTATGAGTACGAATGGGTGCGCTCTCCCTGGCCCCGGCGGGGACGGGTGGCACCGCTGGCCATACACGGGCCCGGGCGCACCCGTTCCATCCACTTACCGCCCACGCCCTGCACTGCTTTTTCCCCCTCCCGGGCCAGCCGCCCGAAATTGGTAATTGTGGCGCTGACCTATATGTTTATGGACCACGTCACTTCCTTGCGGGAATTTTTGTTGCCTCCTCCCCTTTAAGAAAGCCTATTTTTGTTTCCTCCTCTACCGGGTTCCTTACCCTCCGCCTATTTCTCGACTCTAAAACCTTTTTCCCGGGGCCTCCCTGACCCCCCTTCTGTCCTCGACCACGAACCTTACCGCCGTCCTGACCTTCCTGCCTGCCCTGACAGGGCCCGCCTTTGTACCACCTACACCTGGGCGCCCCCGTAAAAATTCACGTCAGTGAAAGCGACTGGTAGACTCCCACTCAACAATCCACCCGCTTGGGGCGGCTCTGGTGAAAACCGGGACCTTTTAAATTTCCGCTCCCTGGCGTGGCTTACGCCATCACTTGTGGTGGTCCAGAGGATCCACTATCCCAGCCATTACAGTGACAAATTCTGGGGTTTTTAACGAAGATACGTGTGAAATTTGAAAAAAGGGGAAAAGTACTTTCTTGTGGTCTTAGGAATGTTTGTCGTGGTTGTTCAACAAAACTGCCAATGTCTGCTCTGACAGGATGGTCACAAGTTTGGATTTTTCTTACAGCATTTAGGATAAGGACGGGAAACCCTTTTTAAAAATTTTGGGTAAGTCTTGTATATCTTCCGTTGTTTAATGATTTGTGCAATCATGGGGCTGAAAGGATGGTATTTTAAAATGCAAAGGATATGTTTGGATGTAGATTAAAGTAGATCTGTGGCCATTGAAACAGAAGGTTTGGGTTGGAGCATACGGGGGATAAACAAAAGTGTTGAAAACGTTTTTGGGTCATCACTTTACACAGTTCCGAACATCTAGATTGGAGTTTTGGAAAGAAAGAGTTTATGTATTGATGGAAGAGGTTCAGTATGTCTTGGTTGCCTAGCCCGATGCAGAAAAAATTGTCAATATATCAGTACTAAACCAAAGCATATTGTATGAAAAGATAATGGCAACATGTATGAAGGGGGGGTCACCAATTCTGGCATCTTTTAGATAGATATCAGGCACAGCCTGCCGCACGCCACTCTCGGGTGCATTCGGGAGAGGTGGGGCCCACTAGAACCATAGCAAAGCTACATATTTATAGCTTCACTACGGCTGGAACAGGTATACCACTTTCAAAGTGGTATATCTGATCCAGAAATGTCACGCAAGCAAGAATTTCCTGTTTTTATGACCCGTTGTAGAGCAGGTTCATAAATCAGGCGCATTCTACACTAATGTTAGGCACATGAAACGCCAAATTTCATACATGTCGCTCAATGTGTATAGATGAACTCATCCTCACAGACAACCATATAAAAGTTGGCATATGGGGTGTACTTCCGGCTCTGGGCTACCTAATGCTGGCAACAGAAAAACCTCTCCGCTGCCCCCATTCCCCATATGTACCACTCAGGTAAACCACTACCCCTCAGTTTGTAAGTACCAGGTCTGGGGGTCTTTATAATTACATTCTCTTCTTTCTGGTCTGAGGTCTTCTTTCATGTCTCTTATAGCCCTGTTGTTTCTTGCATTTCACTCTTTCACCTTACACCACTATGCCCCAGAACCTTTTCCATAGATAATATAGCCATTATCTATGTATATTCCTTTTTTTTCACATCCTTGACTGCTATTTTCCCAGTATAATCCTCCTTAAGCTCCTCTCAAATACATCTGTTGTCATCTGGTTCCTACTGGTTCCCTCCCTGTCAGTCCATTTTTTTTCTCAAAAATGTTATTCCCTTTTCAACTTGTATATGCATTACCATCTCTCATTCTACATATTTCTCTTTTTTCCCCCAGCCTTTAAAAATATAATCAACAGGGATTTAAACATTTTTTCCCTGTACTAAAAGCCTTGCCAGAATCTTTACATCTTTACCAGAAAAACCTTCCCTCCTCCTCATACCCTTTCTGCTAATCGAGGTTTCTCAAAATTTTTTTCCTTTTCACTTATTTTCTAAATGCATACCTCACAAAAATTATTTAAACCTACCTTAGGCATATGCACTTCAGGCCGTTCCTGGATGAAACATCATGGGATTACTTATCTTCATTTTTTCTTTTGTATATGCATATGGAAAGTTTATGAACCAATTTTCTGTCTATCACGATTTTTTAAAAATGACCATTTTTTGAAACTGAACTAAAAAGGGGTTGCTATTGGGGTCTTTTCTCTACATTTTATCTACCTACAGCCCACTGAACACCAACATCCCCCCACAGGTGTGTGGCACTTCTACCTCTGACATCGTATCACTGGTTCCACAAACAAATCAATGTAACTCTCAGCTTTTAGTTTTTTAACCCCTTAAGACCCGCCATTTTTTGCCTCTGCAAGCCCGTTTTGAAATCTGGGGAGTGTCCTTTATTGGAATAACTTTTTGAACTTTTAATCCCCCTGTGATTAGAGATTGTTTTCTCGGACACATTGTCTTTAATTAGAAAAAATTTTGATCCCTACAATCCTTGTTTGTTTTTGAAAAAATATCAAAATTTCATGAAATTTGAAAATTTTTCATTTTGAAAGCTCCCAAAATTTTTGCGGCAAGACGGAAATTATTCACCACAAAAAAGTTTTAATACATTTTAACCCTTTCCATTTTAGGGTTGGGGATCATTTTTTAAATTTTTTTTTTTTTTTACTACATTAGAGGGGTTAGAAACTTAGTAGTAATTTCTCACAAATTTAAGAAAAAATTTGCAAAACTTTTTTTTTGGGGCCATCCCCGTCTAAAAGTGGCTTTGGAGGGTCTGCGTTAGATACCTCCATAAAATGCTCCATCAAGAAACTAGACCCCCCTTAAAGTATTTTCAACATGTTTAGGAATTTGTTAATCCTTTTGGGGTTTCACAGAAATTAAAGCAAAGTGGAAGGAAAATTTTAAAAGTCACATGTTTGCAATTTTTTTAATTTTATCTTTATTTATGGAAACGGTAAATGTGATAGGAAATCAACATAAAACAATTTTCCCCAGGTCTGCCGTTTTTAGAGATGTCCCATAGTGGGCCCCATCATATTTTGGGTCAACCACAAGCCTCAAATAGGGGAGCACCATGGACTCTGGAGTCCTTTTTTAATACATTTTATTTTAGGGGCCATTTCATTTGGGACACCCTAAGGTGCTAAAACTTTAAAAACACCTCTAAAAACCCCCATATTGGAAAAATAAACCCCCTTTAAGGGGAAATATTCAGGGGGGCAGTAGTATAAGACCCCACAGGGGATTCCCAAATTTTTTTTTAGCATTTTGGCCGTGAAAATTTTAAAAAAATTTTTTTTCCCCAAAAATCCCCGCAATTTAGCTTTAAAAAGTTTCATATTTACAAGGAATCCTGGAAAAAAATAACCCCCAAAATTTTTTTAAGCCATTCCTTCCAAGTTTGGCAATACCCAACATGGGGTGTAAACTGCTTTTTGGGAGCATGTCAAGGACAAGGGGGGGCCTATTTCCCTTTTTGGGAAACAATTTTGGTGGGGCCATACACATTTGCAAAGCCCCCAAAGTACAGAACAAGTGAAACCTTCCAGAAGCGCCCCCCTTTTGGATTTACACCCCCAGGGGGTCTCATCTAGGGTGTTTGTGCATTTTTGGGTGCACATTTTTTTCCCTAGTTTTTTTTAGCATTGGGCCTAAAAAGGGGAGTGGGGGGGGCATTCCTCCCTTTTTTTTTGGATTTTAATTTTTACAGCATTCTCCGTGCAGTGTAATGACAGAAATTTTTTATGGGGTGAAGTTATAGATGGGGGAATCGATTTAACGAAGCGGAATTCTTTTAAAAAATTTAGGAAAACTTCAATTCTAAACAAGTTTTAAGTTTGGGATTTCGCGGGGAAAGAACGTGCTTTTTTATTGATAAAATGGCGTTTAGCACATGGCGTTACATGGGGGAAAAAGTTGGGAGGAAGAAAGGCGGGCCTAAAAGACGTCAAATAAAACCAATCAGAGACCGGGGGATTACGTGAGTCACCGACTATATAAGTGCGGGGGCGACGCGGGGTTCATACCGCCCACTGTATGGCAGGGGGGGTGCTTCCGCCAAGCTGCTGCTGTGCTGTGTTTAAAAATTCATACAAAGAACGCACTTTTATACGCGATTTTTTGGGGGTGTCACAGCTTGTCTCAGAGACTGCTTCTCTTACTTCTAATTTGATTTTTTGGGGGATTGGGAAATGAAGTCCAGTGTGAGTCCCCAATGCAGCTCATGTACATTCTAATGCTATTTGCTCATTTTTAAACACATTTAAAATCCAAGGGTTATCTAAGCCTGTTTTCCCGGTATTCCCTTTAAAAAAACAGCGTTTTTACAATCCCAAAAACCATTCATTTTTTTGGGTTGCTCATTTATTTTTTCGCAATTTAGATCCAGCGGGTTAATTAAGCATTGTATGCTGTTGTAGTCACTAAAAGAAAACCGGTTCCTTTTCACCACCAAAGAAGAAATTTTGCCTGTGGGATAATTAGGGGATGGGCGAATTGATTCAACGAAGTGGACTTCGTTTAGAATTCAGGAAAATTGGGGGACTTCGGGAACGAAGGGGCTTTTAATTGAAAAAAAGGGTGCGAGCACATGGCGTTCATGGGGGCGAAGAACTCTTTGGGAGGAAAGGGGGATGCCCGCATGCATTGCAAGGAAGCCAATCGAGACCGGCGGGATTTTTGTACGTCACCCCCAAATATAATCCGGGCGGACGCTGGGGGCCCCTCCTCTCACTGTACTGACTAGGGAAAGGGGCTGGCGGTGATAGCTCTTACTGAAGAAATGATTTTTATACAGCGATTTTTTTTGGGGGCCCCCAGCTTTTCCTTTAGAGACCCTCTTCCCTTAAC
>JAODAL010067311.1:0-17352 GCA_025379985.1 Phyllomedusa bahiana | reverse complement strand
ACCTTGGGTTACACTGATGCACTGTATGGCACTATGTAGGCACAATATGGTGGAGTTACACTGGTGCACTGTATGGCACTATGTAGGCACAATATAGTAGAATTACACTGGTGCACTATATGGCACTTTTATATGTTCAAGTTATGGCTCTGTTCACTGTATTCACTGTATGGCACCATTTTGGCACTATATGGGGGAGTTATATGGGTGCTCTATGTGGTGTTATAGTGGCACTATAAAGCACTGCTATTTGGGCTACATAATAGCTGTGTCATTCTGTAATTTCCTTTTTCCACAAACACTGCAGGTTTACCTCCGCAGACTCCGCTCCAGCCCTCGACCTACAGCAGAAAGCCTCTCCAGGCCTCACAGACTTGTTTAAGGACACATCTTGTAGCTCCAGAATAAAAGCAAGCAAAACGAAAGTCCTGCTGATCCTGCCGTGCAGGCGATGGCAGCATTATTATGGCAGGCAGCGATCCAGACGTAACAGTGACATTTTTAGTCTTGTTAGCAGCCCGGGGTCTTCAGGTGGGTCAGACTCTTTTATACACAAGGGACTCTAAATGTCACAATATGAACTTTGCTTCTTGAAGTGATGGTAGCATTGTATTCTGCTCTGTGTGTGTGACAGGGGTATAATACCGTCAAAAGAGCCACAGCGGCTGCTACAGGGCCTGCAGACTCCGGAGACTCAGGGCTATTTACAGGCTTTCGGTTTAGTGCCCTGGATCCTGGTTTGGACTGGCCCAAAGGGGATCAAGAGAAACCCCTGGTGGGCCCCTGGATATTGTAGCCCTGGGGTTGCTTTTCAGGGACACATAGAAAGAGAAGCCCAAGACTCAACTCCAATGGTGGGCCCCGAGGAATCAACTCCACTGGTGGCCCCAAGAATCAACTTCATTGGTGGGCCCCAAGAATCAACTCCAGTGGTGGGCCCCAAGAATCAACTCCACTGGTGGCCCCCAAGAATCAACTCCACTGGTGGGGCCCAAGCATCAGCTCCAGTGGTGGGCCCTAAGAATCAACTCCACTGGTGGGCCCCGAGCAATCAACTCCACTGGTGGCCCCAAGAATCAACTTCATTGGTGGGCACCAAGAATCAACTCCACTGGTGGGGCCCAAGCATCAACTCCAGTGGAGATGCCCCAAGAATCAACTCCACTGGTAGGCCCCAAGAATCAACTCCACTGGTGGGCCGAAGAATCATTGCCACTGGTGGGCCCCCAAGAATCAACTTCACTGGTGGGATCTAAGAATCAACTCCACTGGTGGGCCTCAAGAATCAACTCCACTGGTGGGTCCCAAGAATAAACTTCATTGGTGGGCTCTAAGAATCATCTCCACTGGTGGGCCCCAAGAATCAACTTCATTGGTGGGATCTAATAATCAACTCCACTGGTGGGCCCTAAGAATCAACTCCACTGGTGGGTCCCAAGAATAAACTTCATTGGTGGGATCTAAGAATCAGCTGCACAGCACTGGTGGGTCCCAAGAATAAACTTCATTGGTGGGCCCCAAGAATCAACACCACTGGTGGGCTCCAAGAATCAGCTCCACTGGTGGCCCCAAGAATCAACTCCAGTGGTGGACCCCAAGAATCAACTCCACTGGTGGGTCCCAAGAATAAACTTCATTGGTGGGATCTAAGAATCAGCTCCACTGGTGGGCCCCAAGAACTTCATTGGTGGGATCTAATAATCAACTCCACTGGTGGGCCCCAAGAATCAACTCCACTGGTGGGTCCCAAGAATAAACTTCATTGGTGGGATCTAAGAATCAGCTGCACTGGTGGGTCCCAAGAATAAACTTCATTGGTTGGCCCCAAGAATCAAATCCACTGGTGGGCTGCAAGAATCAGCTCCACTGGTGGCCCCACAAGAATCAACTCCAGTGGTGGACCCCATGAATCAACTCCACTAGTGTGGTACACCAGATAAACATCATTGGTGGATCTAAGAATAGCTCATTCACTGTAGTGGTGCCCCAAGAATCACACTTCAACCTTATGGTGGATCTAGATAATCAACTCACTGGGGAGCCCCAAAGATCAACTCACTAACATGGATGGTCCACAAGGAATCACAACTTTCATTGTGGGATACAAGATCAACTACCACTGGTGGGCCCCAAAATCACTCCACTTGGTTGTCCCAAGAATCAACTTCATTGGTGGGATTCAAGAATCAGAACTGCACATGGTGGGGCCCCCATAGAATCAACTCCAGCTGGTGTGTCCACCAGGAATAAACTTCATGTGGGCTAAGAATCACTCCACGTGTTCCAAAATAAACTTCATGTGGGCCCCAGAATCAACCCACTGGGGGCTCAAAATCAGCTCCCTGTGGCCCCAAGAATCAACTCCAGTGGTGGGCCCCATGAATCAGCTCCACTAGTGTGGTCCAGTCACCCCAGTCTGACACTGCCTTGATCCCCAGATGAGCTTCACTTTCAACTTTAACTGGTTCCCCTGAATGAATATCCACTTCAACCTTATGGCTGAGCAGATGATGGGGCACCAACATTTTCTTCCATAGGACACAGGCTGAGTGATAACCAAAATGGCCAGCAGCTACTAAAGAGGCAACCCTGCCCATAGCCAGAATCACAGTCTGCTTGCATCTGTGCAGTGAACATGCTATGTTTCCTAACCAAAAGATTTAGAGACTGGAAAAGATATTGATCTTTTTTTTCAGCTAAAGAGAACTTTATGAAGTTTTTATTGTCAAACATCATAGGTTGATTTTGGGTTCCCCAGTGAGTGATTCTTGGGCCACCATGGAGTTGATTCTTGGGGCCACCGTGGAGCGATTCTGGGGCCACCAGTGGAGCTTTCTGGGGCCATCATGGAGCTGATCCTGGGGCCATCAGTGGAGATAATTCTTGGGGCCCACCTTTTGGAGTTGATTTTTGGGGGCCCCCAGGGAGATATTTTGGAGCCCACCATTTGAGTTGTTCTTGGGGGCCCCCCTTGGGGGTTTTGTTCCCTTGGGGCCCACCGTGGTTGATTCCGGGGGCCAAGTGAGGGGAAGGAATTTTTGGGGGGCCCACCAGGGGGTTTGATTCCTGGGCCAAATTTTTTGGAGAGGGGAATTCTTGGGCCCCCCAAGGGAAAGTTGATTCTTTGGCCCCACCAGGGGGAGTTGACCCTTTGGGGCCACCAGTGGGGGCGGTATTCCTGGGGGCCATCAGTGGAGAAAAAGGTTTCCCTTGGGCCCACCAATAGAAATTCTTGGGGCCCACCCAGCACCCTATTGCACATGACTTGTTTTTTTGCTTCCCCTTTCCCTCCCCTTTTCCTTTTCTGAAAAAAGGTTTCCCACTACCCAACCCTACCCCATATTATCTATTTTTATCTATCTATCTATCTACCCATCATCCCAAACCCTACCCCATACTATCTACCCTTCTATCTTCAATTTTTAAATTTACCCCTATCTTTCATTATCAAACTTTCCAATACTATCCTTTCTGTCTTATATTTTTATTGTTTATAATCTTTTTTACCCCTTTATCTTATTTTATCCATTAATTTTCCCATCAAATTTTATCTTTTTCTATTTTATTATCTATCTTCTTTTTACCCACCCTTTTCTCAAAACTCTTAAATTTCCCTATCCACTAAAAAACCATTAATTTATCTAAATTTCCACCTTTGTGTCTAAAATCTATCCCCCCAATTCCCCCCTTTTTTCCCAAAAACCCACCCCTAAAAAATACCCCCAAAAACCCCCACCCCCCCCCCCCAAAAAAATTCCCCCCCCCCCCCCAAAAAAACCCAACACCCCCTTCCTTTTCCCCCACCCTTCCCTTTCCCCAAAAAAAAATCCCCCCCCCCCCCATTTTACCTAAAATGCTGCGGGTCCAGTCAGCCCCCCATCCACTGCCTGTCAGCCCCCCCTTTTTCCCCTTTTAAAGCCCGAGAGAAGCCCGGCCTGGCAAAATAAAAAAAAGGGATTTTCCCCGCCCTTTCCCCGGGGGAAACCCCCGGGGCCCCCGCCTCGTTGGGGCCAGGTTTTAAAGGGAAGTAAAGTTTCCTCCAGAAAATGATTCCTAAAAGGGGGGGTGAACCCTTCCCCCCCCAGGGGTTTGGGCGGGGACACCCCCCCGTCCCCAGGATTTTTTTTCCTAAACACTTATTGTGATAATGAAGCACCTACTGCATAAAGAACTGTGCAGGGAATAGGTAAGAAAGGATGGAATGGGATCGGACCCGGACCCACCCCGATCCCAAGTTTAAAAAAAACAGGGCTGCTTCTTCCCCAAAACACCCCCAACCCCCCAGGGGCTCTCCTAAGTCATGGGCTAAACCGGGCTGTACCAGACACAAACCAAAAACCCATGAGTGGCGCTAGGGTGTTTACCCAAGGGGCCCAAAATGAAAAAATTTCCTTGGTGAACCCCAAAGGGAAATCATCCCCACTTATGGGTTTCCAAGCATCAAACCCGGGTTGGTGGCCCCAAGAATAAACCTCCATGGTGGGCCCCAAAAAATTTAAACCCAGGGTTTGGCCTCAAAAACTCAACCCCTTTCCATTGGTGGGCCCCCAAAAAATAACTTTCGGTGGGCCCAAAAAATTTAACTCCACGGGGGGGCCCAAGAATCAACCCCAATGGGGGTCCCAAGAATCAACTCCACTGGTGGGCCCCAAGAATCAATACTCACTGGTGGGACACCAAGAATTATCTTCCACTGGTGGGCCCCAAGAATAACACTCCACTGGTGGCTCCAGAATCAACTCAACTTATGGGGGACTCCAGCATCAACTCCACTGGTGGTCACAAGAATCAACTCACTGGTGGACCCAGAATCAACTCCACTGGTGGGCCCAAGAATCAACTTACTCAGTGGGCTCAAGAATCAACTCCACTGGCCCCAAGAATCACTTCACTGGTGGGCTCAAGAATCATCTCACTGGTGGGCCCCGAAGAATCAACTTCACTGGTGGGTATCCATGGAATAAGCTCCATCAGGTTTGCGCCCCAAGCATCAACTCCACTGAAGGGCCACACGCAAATCAACATCCCATTGGGAGGCCACAAGCATCAACTCCACTGGTGGAGTCGCAAGAATCCAACTCCACTAGTGCCCCAAGAATCAACTCCATGGGGGCCGAGGTACTCCTGTCGGACAACTGTCTATCCCTTACATGGTCATATGAGATAATATGTCACTCAGGACACTAGGAAAGCTACCTGGCAATCAAGTTAAAGCTCCAATGGTGGCTTGAAAGGTTTTTTTTCTTTTTTAGGCAGGGGCTCCTTTGAAATTTGCTTTGCACTGCCACTTTTGTGGCCCAATGGGAAGCATTATGGCAGCCATATTGGTTGTCACCCAGCTTCCCACTATAGAATGGTAATAGTGTGCACCTATGTATCTGTAGTTGAACAATAACCAGATATTCCTCTGACTGGTCCACGGCATCTGTATCTGTACATCTGTCATATGTGTCGTCCTATAGACCCCGCGGTTCTGGAAGACTAAAGGCCATTCCTGACAACTCATTAAACAGGGAGAAGTGAGGGGAGAACAGAGATCGATAACATTACATGAAGCGTGTGAAGCCGTCACAGATTATCAGCGCTCTCCTGCCATAAATCAATTCTTTGCAATTTGCTAAGTGATCAGTTGTGTCTTTGGTTCAAGTATGATTTCTTGTCAAGATTCTTAATATGACGCCAAGAGATTAAGGGCGAATTGTGAATTTGTTGTTGATGAGGCTTCTGGGTGTTCTCTAAATGTCACCCCAAAAATTGTCAGGGCATCTTCTCTGACGTCTCCATTTCCAGCGGCCAACGAGACTTTTTTAGTAATGGAGTATCTTGGACATCAAGAAAGAGCACAGCCCTGCTCTCCCATTTCCCTTTTTACAGAGAAAAAAAGCTATAAGGTGTGCAAAGGTAGCCACCAGGTCTCGCAGCCTGAGGGGGCCCAAAAGCCTCTCAACCACATAAGAAGAGGTAAAGTGCAGGGGGTGATGCGGTGGTTGACACTGATGATGGGTGTAGGGCTGGTGTGTGCTTGTAAGAAAAACTCCACAGGTAAGCCCCAAGAATCAACTCCACTGATGGCCCCAAGAATCAACTCCACTGATGGCCCCCATGGATCAAATCCACTGGTGGGACCTAAGCATCAGCTCCACTGATGGGCCCCTAAGGTTTCATATCCACCTGGTGGGGACCTAAGAATTTTAAAATCTCCTACTAGGTGGCTCCAAGAATCACCTCCACTGGTGGCCCCAAGTAATCAACTCATGGTGGGACCAATGGTTCAAATCCACTGTGCAGGGACCTAAGGCATCAGTCCAATGAAGGGCCCCAAGGGATCAACTCCACTGGTGGCTCCATGATATCAACTCCACTGGTGCTCCAAGAATCAAAATCACAATGGTGGCTCCAAGAATACACACATCCACTGGTGGTCCAAGAATCAAACACACTAGTGGCCCCCAAGTTATCAACTCCATTAGGTGGATCCCAAGTATCAACTCATTGGTGGGCCCCAAGAATTCAACTCCAATGGTGGATCCTAAGAATCAACTCCATGGTGGGCTCCGAGAATCAACCTCCACTGGGGTCCAAGAATAAAATGCAATGGTGGACCAAGATCTACTCACTGGTGGCCCAAGAACCAACTCCACTGGTGGGCCATCAAGATTTAACTCCAACTGGTATGGACCACAAGCAATCAAACTCCAATGGTGAGCCCACCAAGAATCAAATCCACTGGTGGCCCCAAGGGACATCAAACTCCAACTGGTGCGATCCCAAGAATCCAACTCCACTGGTGGACCCCAAGAATCAACTCCAACTGTGGATCCCAAGAATCAACTACACTGGTGGGCCCAGTGATTCAACTAACAATGGTGGGGTCAAAGAATCAAACTGCCACTGGTGGCAACAAGAATCTACCCATGGTGGACCCCTAAGAACCAACTCCTATGGTGGGCCTCAGAATTAACTCCACTGGTGGCACCCAAGAATCTACTCCTACTAGGTGGCCCCCAAGAATCAACTCCATGGTGGCCCCCAAAGAATCAACTCCACTGTTGGATCCAAGAATCAACTTCCACTGGTGGGCCACAAGAATCAACTCCATCGGTGGGTCCAAAGAATAAATGCATGGTGGAACCACAGAACATGCAATTCACTGGGGCCCCAAGAACCATAATCCCACTGGTAGGGCCTCAATGATTCAACTCCACTGGTGGCTTCCTAGAATCAACTCCAACTGGTGGCCCCCAAGATTCATAAATCCAATGGTGGATCCCAAGAATCAAACTCACTGGTGGGATCCCACGAATCATCCATGGTGGATCAAGAATACAACATCCAATGTTGCGGTAACCCCCGAGATCCACTCCTACTGGTGGGTCCAACAATAAAAATGCAATGGTGGACCCAAGGAATTCAACTCCAATGGTGGCCCTAAGAACAACTCCACTGGTCGGCCTCAAGAATAAACTCACTGGTGGCTCCAAGAATCAACTCACTGGTGGACCCCAAATCAAACTCCATGCTGGGCCCAAGAATCAACTCCACCTGTTGGGTCCAGGCACCCCAGTCCAACCACTGGGAGGGACGGTATTCATGGCAGATTTGATTAGACCGTTATTCATAGCTATGGAGACGCAAAGATTGTAGGTGATATATTCAGACGTTCTGTTGCGGATTTTCCCTCACATTAGCCCTGGACGTGCTCTCTATCCTGCAAGTACATTTTTATTCTTTCACTTTCTTCAGAACAGTGACTCATCTGATGGCGCTCGTCAGACTCGCAGGTCTGGAGCTAGAACAATGATTCTCTTTCATAGAAACAAAACAATAATAATAACATCAGGGGATCTCTCTCAACCTCCGGCTCTATTACCCCGTTTCACAATCATCTGACTTTGGTGCTCTATCATAAAGTGCATTATTGACGGTATTAAGGTGGCGCTGCGTGGCTACGCAGGCCTGTGTATGTTTTACAATGCTCACCACAATTTTCTTCTTTGATTGGTTTTTATTCACATATTGTTTGTCCACATCAATATTCTGCATCAGGATAAATATTGATTGGTTGGTGCTTTAGGACCATATCTTTGCCTCACTTTCGGTGAATGGGGCAGTTTGACTATGACTTTTGGCTCAAAAATTAGACGTGTGTACTTATTTTGATGCGTTAAATTTATGCAAAGCTATGGCAACTAATTATTAGACAACGAAGCAACACAGGACAAGGCTAATGGCTAAAACTATTTTAGACGCCACCAAGGAAACCAGACAAGGCTAATGGGCCAACATAATTATTAATGACCAATGACAAACCAGACGAGGCTAATGGCAAACTAAATTATTAGACGCACCAAGAATAACCAGACAAGGCTAATGGCAACTAGTTATTAGACAACACGAAGCAAACAGACATGGCTAATGGCAAAATAATTATGAGACGCACAAGCAAACCAGAACTAGGCTAATTCGGAAACTAATTATTAGGACACACACAAGCAAACCAGACAAGGCTAATGGCAACTAAGTATTAAATGCACCAAGACAAACCAGACGAGGCTTAATGGCAACTAATTATTAGACGACAAACAAACCAGAACAAGGCTAATGGGCAATAATTATTAGACGCCCAATACAAACTGACAGGTAATGGCAACATAATTTATTTAGGGCGCCAAATCAAACCAGACAAGGCTAATGGCAACTAATATTAGGTCGCACCAACGAAAATCCAGACAAAGCAAATGGCAAGCTAATTATTAAATGCTTAAATGCACCAAGCAAAGCAGTAAATGGCTTATGGCAAACTATTTATAGACACAAACACCACACACGTGTTTGAGCATGCAGCAGGATCGCACCCTGCTGTGTCTTTTGGATCAAGAATTGACATAACAATTCTTTGGAACGGATCTTGAAAAGACAATCAGAAAGTTGTCGTTAAAACACCCGTCGGTGTTTCACTTGTCTGAACAACGATGCGTGTTTTACATTGAAAGGCTAACATAAAATCACAACTGCACAATTGTTAGATGCGGGTTTGGGTCCGGTTCAGGGTCGAAACACGGATCGCAAACACAGATCTAAAAACAGATCCAAATCCAGATCCAACACACAGTGTGATCATACCTAACGCAACTAATTATGAGACACACCAAGCAAGCCAATACAAGGATAATGGCAACTAATTATTAGGCGCACCAAGAAAGCTACAAAGTGAAGTATGTATCAGCTCACCCACTTTCTCCTGGGTCCAGTGGAGTCACGGTCAATGGATAAGCCTCCTCCAGAGCACGATTTAATGCAAGATGTGTAGACCAGATTCCAAACACAGGAACAGAAGGGAGCTCAGCCAAAGCATAAAATCTCATTAAAAATCGTTTCCTTTAATTTTTATTCCGTATTAAAAAGCAACATGGACTGGTCCATGCATAAGGTAGGTTGCCATCCATAGAAAGGAATGATTACACTCAGCTTAAGAAAGCCAGGACAAGCCGAGCGTTTTGGGAGATTAAGGATCCTTTATCATGGCTGGAATCACTGTTAAAACTGGCTAGACCTGGAACACTCTTTATATGTAGTTCCACTATATGTAGTTCCACTACATATAGTTTATATATACTGTAGTTCCACTACATATAAAGGTGTGTTTCATGTCTAGCCTGATTGAACAGTTGATTCAGCCATTGAGTAAGGGAGTCTTATCTCCCGAAACGCGGCTATTCGGCTGTATGGATTTCTTAAGTGTTTTGTTATAATTACGGTATCTATGGTTGCTAACTACCGTTGCGCGATGGACGCAGTCATGTTGCTTTTTAATACGGAAGAGAAAACTAATGAAAGAATATTTTTAATGAGATTTTTTGTTTGGCTGAGCTCTCTTCAGTCCTCTTGTTTGGAAGATGGTCTAACATCTTGCCAAATTTTTTTAATTTATAGGAAGGATCGTCCTTTGGCACTCTATTTGTGTATAGTTGGGTGCAAACCAATAAATTTAGCAATGGATTTTATTTACAGAAAGGTTTGCCACACCAGTCTAAATATTTCTTTTCAAAAAATTTATTGAGTAACATGAAAAATATCCGTTTCAATAAAAATTGGAATCAATATATTTCCATGTTTATATGTATCTCTAGATTCGTATATTCTGAGTACGTTTTCGGTCCTAAAATGGACCTTTTTCAACTGAATCTATAACAAGTTTTTATGATTCTTTTATTCTTTTTTGTTATTTTACAACACCTTTGACGAGTCTGTATGTTGGTGGCATTAGAGCCACTTCGTTCCTCCTCCCCTCCTTCGTTTGCCTCGATTTCTGGTTGGCCCTGCTCTCCCCGTGTCCTAAAAAAAGTTGATTTCTAATAACAAGTTTTATGTTTCTTGATTTTCTTTTTGTTACTTTTACAACACCTGCGCCACATTGTGCTGTTGTTTGAATAAAACCGGAACTCCGGACTAGTGCATCGCGCGTCTCACTGGCAATCAGGGATCCCCAGTTTGTGTGGACGGTTTTAGTGTCAATCTGCACCACAAACACAGGAAGCAGCTGCCAGATGCAACACCTGGGATACCTTCTTGAAGGTAACGAGATTGCACATGATCAACTTTTTTTTAGACAAAAGGGAGAGGCAAGGTGCCAAAAGAAACTCGAGGCAAACGAGGGAGAGGGGGGCGGAGGAGGAAGAAAGGGCTCTAACTTCCCACCAACATACAGAAACTCGTTCAAAGGTGTTGTAAAATTAACAAAAAAGATGAATAAGAAAACATAAAAACTTGTTATAGATTCAGTTTGGATACAAAATGTCCATTTAGGGACCGAAACGTACATCAGAATTTACGAATCTAGAAGATACATATAAAAATGGAAATATATTGATTCAAAATTTTTAATGCAAAAGGGGTTTTTTTATGTTACTAAATAAAGTTTTTTGAAAAAAAATATTTGAGAGGTGTGCAACCTTTCTGTAAAAAAATAAATTTTTGCTTACACCAAGAAAGAGTAAAAAAATATGGAAAAACTAGTTTTTAGCCCACCAAGAAACCAGAAAAAAATTAATTACAACTTGCAAAAAATGCATTGATAGTGCCCCATTTTTTTTTGGAATACCCACCTTTAGTGCCATGGTGAGGGTTTTTTCATGTGCTATTTGTGCTTGTAATGCTTAAAATATTTAGGTGCTGTCAAATTCTGTCGTGTGATGTATTCGCACATAGGGGACATGTATGTACTGGGTGC
Source organism: Phyllomedusa bahiana (assembly GCA_025379985.1). NCBI lineage: Eukaryota > Metazoa > Chordata > Amphibia > Anura > Hylidae > Phyllomedusa > Phyllomedusa bahiana. Next base: position 6,122 of record JAODAL010067311.1, on the reverse strand, counting down.
ACCAAAAGCTGTCAATTTTTGTTCCAAAAGAGCAGCAGGAGCCCCTATAAAAAAACTATGGATGGATCCTGCTGCCCCCAAAACACGTTTCCAAACACGCATTTTCAAAAAAATTTAAAAAAATAAATTAAAAAGTGACACATAATTGGTATCACAGCATCTGTCAAGGTCTGCTTATGTAATAGAATTAATTTTCCCATCATGAGCACCCTAAAAGAAAAAAAAACCCCCAAAGTTAAATTACCTGTTTTTTTTTTTTTTGGTTTCATTTTGTTCCCTAATAAAATTTGGGGGACCCTCGTCCCCCTTTCCCGGTACCTCTGGTGCCGCGGTCCACACCAGGGCCGCGGGCACGATACTCACCCGCTGCGTCTGTGCTTCCCCGGTCTTGGGCCCCTGCTCGGCCCCCAAAAATAGGGGGTGGTGGCCCTTTAATTCCAGAGAAGTGGGGGCCGCGGCAATTGGATGCTGGTGCCGCTGACCCTTTTTAAAAGGAACCTTTCCGCTTGACCCCCTGTGGATCCTGTTGCCCTAGCCCTGCTGTTGGTTTCCCTGTAGTCCTAGCGTTCCGGTCCCTTTGTTTCTCGTGCCAGTTCTTTCAGTGGTGTTTCTCCTGCCCCCTGCCCCCCTATGCCTTGTCGACTCCCCTTTTTTCGCCATTCCCGGCTGCCCCCGGTCCCGGCCGTGAGGGGTAGTGCCCGGGTGTATCCCACCGAGCAAGCCATCCCGCTTTGGGCGGGCTTGGTAAAAAACTGGGTTGACTTGGACCCCGCTCCCTGGTGGCTTCCCCATCGGTCGCGGCGGTCCAGTGGATCCACTATTGAGGCCGGGAAAAACATGATCAAAAAGGTCGATTTTTAAAAAAAATTTTCCCAAATAATTCCAGGCCTGCCTGCCTTCCGACCCCTATCCGCTTAGTTTTTAAGGTTTCTCGAGGCCTTAACTTTGCATCCTTTCTAATTTGCCCCCTTACCTTCTGTTTTTTTCCTTTCCCCCTCCCCCCTGTGTGTGTAGATTTGTGGTTTGGGAGTCATGACTGCTCCTTCGGGTTGTTTGATGGGGCCCAAAGGTTTACCCCTGCCACTTTTTTAAATATAGGGGCCTCGTTGCCTTCCCGCTTTTTGGGGCCCGTTAAATGCCCTTCCCATTATGTTTTTCATTAAGTTGTATGTCTATTTTGGGTTTTTTTTTTTTTTTTTCTGTGTTTTATTTGAGTTTTCAAAACTACGAGTGTGCACCCCTGCTCCTTTATAGTGCTTTGCATTTTTAAATGCGGTACCCGTCAACTTTCTCCCAAAAAATTTATCAGGAGATTTTGTTTTATTTTTTATTCCTTTTTTGCTGGGGATCCAGTATGTTGGCAAGTTTTGCATTTACTTAAACTGTGTACTGCCTGTTCTTAAATTAGAATTCTTTGTATGCCCTTTTTTCTAAAAAAGTTGTGAAATGGCAAAAAAAAAAAAAAGTTACCCAAAAAAAGCTACATTCAGCCTGTTAAAAAAAAAAGCCCCTTACTCAGGTCCAAAGGTGGTTACAGAAAATGGTGCTGCAGCACAAACAAAAGCTCTGGCATTTTGTTCTCCAGAATGCACCTAACTGCAGAATGAAGAAAACCTATCGATTATACCAAACAGTGAAATCAATAAAATAAACGTGCCTTAAAAAATTCTCTTATTATTCTGGTAATTGGCAAATAGAAATAATTTTGGTTCCTAATTGACCTAAAACGGGGAAGGTTTATTCTGTTTTTTTATGTCAGGAGGGGAGAAAAAACCCTGGATGGGGTTCTTTAGAGGGGATGGAAATTCCGGTTTGAACTGAGTGCCCAATGAAATATTACCCTTCCATTCCCTTCCCCCTTTTCTTGTTTGGGAATGGGTGGGTCCTATGTGTGTTTTACCTTCCTTTCCCCCGTCGTCCCAGCTCTGGCTGCCACTATACGGCTGAGTTCACATGGCAATAATTGCGGGACGTATTTCGCCCGCAATTACGCCGTGTGCTTGGAGGTGGGGGGTGGGGGGCACTCCCCGGCCCCATGAAAATTATTATTCACGGGTGTTTCGCCACTAGAAATTTGAATGTCATTTATCCTCCCTCGGTGTTTGTGCGAGAGGGAGAGGGAGAACCCATGTTCTTTAGAGAACTGTGGTTAAGTAATGACGGGAGTTCCCCCCTTTTTTTCGCGTCGGCGGAAATAAGACCAAAAATGCGCCCCAATATAGCCGTGTGAACATGGCCAAAAAATGCTGAGATGTTCTGTCAGAAAATTTCCCAAAAAAAAAATTATATTTCACAAGACGGTGTCTGCCATAGTAGTCCGGGCTCACAGAATGCAAAGTGCCCACAAAGTGCCACGAACTGTGACCCAGAGACATATAATGTTAAGGCTGGAGAGACCGGAGGGGTGAGACATATTCACGGCCTCGTGTTGTGTACACAGGGATCCTGCGGGGTTTCTGCCGGCGCTCCCGTCTCTTTAATGTCATTGATAATTGTTCGTAACAAAGGGGGAGAAGTTTTTGCCGTTGAAAGAAGATGAAATGCGCCCCCGTGACACACCATTTTTTTTTCCCCATTTACTCGTAAAACATTCCCGGCAGAGTCGTGAATCAGAAAATACCAGCTCTTTTACAAGCCCGCGTCTTTGTGGTGATACCACAGGCCTCATTCATCGCGACAGGCCTTGTTGCCCCTAGCAACCGGCTGCAGCTCAGCTTCCATTTCTCCTCAGCCATTAAGATTGGTTGCTATGGGCAACAAGGCCAGTTCTCCTTCAGTAGTTTCTTCACATCGGACTCGGGGACCCATAGCAAAGCTCCCAATTTTATATACATGATGAAAGAGGGACACTTTGAGTTCATCATGTGAAAGATTCATTTTTTCATGCAGAGGTAGAAGATATATCCAGGCCCTTGGTGTATGAGGGGCCCTATAACATCATGTCCTATGGTGGAGTGGCTACATGGGGTGCATAGGTGGAAGATGTACCCAAGCCATTGGTATATGAGGGGCCCTAAACATTTTCCCTAGGGGCGGGTGGCTTAAAGGGGTGAGGGTGAAGAATATAACCACCCCCGGGTTGGGGGGGGGGGGCCCCCTATAACATCATCCCCCTATGGTGGATTGGCTCATGGGGTGCATAGGTGGAAATTTACCCAAGCCATTGGTGTATGAGGGGCCCTATAACACCTTGCCCTATGGCGGAGTGGCTATAGGGGTGCAGAGGTAGAAGATATATCCAGGCCCTTGGTGCATGAGGGCCCCTATAACATCATGCCCTATGGTGGATTGGCTACATGGGGTGCATAGGTGGAAGATGTACCCAAGCCATTGGTGTATGAGGGGCCCTATAACATCATGCCCTATGGCGGAGTGGCTATAGGGGTGCAGAGGTAGAAGATATATCCAGGCCCTTGGTGCATGAGGGCCCCTATAACATCATGTCCTATGGTGGAGTGGCTACATGGGGTGCATAGGTGGAAGATGTACTCAAGCCATTGGTGTATGAGGGGCCCTATAACACCTTGCCCTATGGCGGAGTGGCTATAGGGGTGCAGAGGAAGAAGATATATCCAGGCCCTTGGTGCATGAGGGCCCCTATAACATCATGCCCTATGGTGAAGTGGCTATAGGGGTGCAGAGGTAGAAGATGTGCCCAGGCCCTTGGTGTATGAGGGGCCCTATAACACCTTGCCCTATGGTGGAGTGGCTACATGGGGTGCAGAGGTAGAAGATGTACTCAGGCACTTGGTGTATGAGGGGCCCTATAACACCTTGCCCTATGGCGGAGTGGCTACAGAGTTTGCAGAGGTGGAAGATGTACCCAAGCCATTGGTGTATGAGGGGCCCTATAACACCATGCCCTATATCGGAGTAGCTACAGAGTGTGCAAAGGTAAAAGATGTACCCTTGGTGTATGAAGGTCCCTTTAACACCATGTCCTATAGCGAAGTGACTACAGTTTGTGCAGCGGTAGAAGATGTACCCGGGCCCTTGGTGTATGAGGCCCCCTATAACCATGCCCTATGGCGGAGTGGCTATAGGGGTGCAGAGGTAGAAGATGTACCCAAGCCCCTGGTGTATGAGGCCCCCTATAACACCATGCCCTATACCGGAGTGGCTACAGATTTTGCAGCGGTAGAAGATGTACCCAAGCCCTTGGTGTACGAAGGTCCCTATAACACCATGCCTTATGGCTACAGGGTGTGTGTAAAGGTAGAAGATGTACCCAGGCCCTTGGTGTATGGGGGGGCCCCTATAACACCATGCCCTATGGTGGAGTGGCTACATGGGCTGCAGAGGTAGAAGATGTACCCAGGTCCTTGGTGTATGAGGGCCTTTATAACACCATGCCCTATGGCGGAGTGGCTACAGATTGTGCAAAGGTAGAAGATGTACCCAGGCCCTTGGTGTATGAGGGGCCCTATAACACCATGCCCTATGGTGGAGTGGCTACACCGGCTGCAGAGGTAGAAGTTGTACCCAGGCCCTGGTGTATGAGGGCCTTTATAACACCATGCCCTATGGTGGAGTGGCTACATGGGGTGCAAAGGTAGAAGATGTAACCAAGCCCTCGGTGTGTGGGGGCACCTATAACACCTTGCCAAATAGTGGAGTGGTTACAGGTGGTACAGAGGTAGAAGATGTACCCAGGCCATTGGGGCGTGAGGGGTCCCTGAAACACTTTACCAAATAAGAAGACCCTAGTATTATAAATGGCCATGGCAAGTGGGGGCCTTGTAAAGGTAAGTTCACATGATGGATTTTAACGAGAAATTTGCCGTAGATTCTGCATCAGATTCCTTGTTAAAATTCTCACGTAATCCAAATTCCATTCATTTGAATGGCTGGGCCGCACGCTATGTCACACTGTGTGGATTTTACACACCATGAATTTCAACTTCATGGTACGGAAAGGAGAGAATGGAGATATCCTAATGAATCTAACTTAGATTTCGCTCCAGCAGAAGTAACACGGGTTATCCTCCTTGATATGGGGATAACCTGCATCCAAATCCAAATATCACACGTTGGATTTTTCCCATAGGAAACGTCCTACGTGAATATACCCTCACAGATTTTGCATTTGGTCTGTGAGGTTCCAAGTATCACGTCCAGGGGCGTTGCTAGTTTCCCAAAACATCTGGGGCTCGGGCCCTTAAGTTTTTCTGAGTAGGGCTGGGTTCACACGGAATTTTTTGCGTCTCATTGTGAACTTTGGATGTATTTTTTCAGAGAAAAACCTTTGTATGTAGGCTCAGGAGAAATATCAGTGATTACTCTGCAGTTACATTTGGTGACTCACAGGAAACGTCTCTGAAGAGTTGTTCTCTTTCTCTTCTTCTCCATCTGTCCCAGACGCCATGACGACTTCTCCCGACCACGACTCTTCACTGAAAAATGTACAAAAACAACATTTAGACTCCTCATTTTATATCATTTCTCTCCCAATTTCTATTTTATACAAAATCCCCATCTATAGTGCCCAAATGGTAATAATTACCCCATTGTAGGTAAATATTTGCCCCTATTGCCAGGTAGTAGCCCCCTGTAGCAAGGTTGTAGCCCCCTTTAGCCAAGTAGTTGCCCCCTAGCCCGGTTGCTGCCCCTCTAGCCAGGTTATTAGCCCCTCTAGCCAGGTTACTGCCCTCTGTAGCTAGGTTACTGCCCCCTTTAGTCAGTAATATGCCCCCTGTATTATTATTATTATTATTAACATTTATTTTAAAGCGCCATTGATTCTATGGCGCTATACATTCGAGGGGGGTCACATACATAATATGTCAAATGAGTACAATAATAACAATGAATGACTTATTACTGGCACAGAGGGAGAGAGGACCCTGCCCGCGAGGGCTTACAATCTACAAGGAGGAGGAAAGAGACAGGAGGAGAGGGGCAGACATGTTTGTGGGGTAGTACAGTTGCAGCAGGGTTATTGTAGGTTATAGGCAATCCTGAAGAAATGGGTTTTCAGGTTGCTTTTGAGGCTGGTGAGAGAGGAGGAGAGTCTTATGTGTTGGGGCAGTGAGTTCCAGAGTGTGGGGGAAGCACAGGAGAAGTCTTGGAGACGGTTGGTGAGGGTGATAAGAGGAGGCAGAGGGAAGGTCCTGTGGGAGCGG
>JAODAL010067310.1:0-17352 GCA_025379985.1 Phyllomedusa bahiana | reverse complement strand
GGTCACTCATACGTACCATATGGAGGAACTTCTAGTATCCTCTGATACACAGGTGCAACAATTGACTAGAACGTGGTCGCCTTGGCTTTCCTACCAATCTTCCCCTGCATTTCGGGCTACTTTGCGTTAGGCTGGCAATGCACCCCTTCTGCTTAATTCACTAGAATTTTCTTGCGGTAGTGCTGCTGTTGGGCTGCTATGGGACCCTCTTGGGTGAATTCACGCCTCCATACCCTAACCCCTCCCCTCTCCCCCCCCTACTTTATTTTGTTTCTTTTTGACCTATAAATGGGTTTTTTTTCCTTCCATTAGGATGAGTATAATGCTTTCTTCGGGGTTTTCGCCCTTGATATTCTTTTTACATACATACACGGATTGTTATTTTTCGTATTACACCCTCATTTGATTCATCGATTTTATACTCTTAAACCTTTTTGTATGTTTTTGGTATGGTTAATTTATTTGCCTTATGACTTCTTTCTTACTCGGGACTTTGCAAGTCTCTTTGTTACTTGTTTGTTTGTATTTTGCCTGACTTACCTCAATAAAGCGTTTTGAATTATAAAAAAAAAAACGATACATTAGCATCAAAAACACATTTTAAAAAGACCGATTTGAATAATTACTTGATGTATAATTCCAGTCATCAAAAACAGTGGATAAATAATATCCCCTTCGGTCAATTTCGCCGTTTAAAAAAGAACTGTACGGATGAAGAGGTTTTTAATACCCAAGCAGATGGTTTAATCAGAAAATTCAGAGAGAGGCAATATCCGATGACACTTCTAGAGGGAGCTAGGAAAAAAGCAGCCTCCTTCCCTCAGAGTCACTATTTATTACCAAAAAATCATTTTAAAGAAAAGAACGATTTTAATCTCAGTTTTATCACCACACATAATACCCAGTTTGGTGAACTACAAGACATTATACGCAAACACTGGAACATTCTAACAAGGGATCCTGGATTAAAAGATGTAATTCCTCCAAAACCACATTTTGTTTACAGAAAGTCCAGGACTTTAAAAAATATCCTTGCTCCTTCCAAATTGAAACAACATTCTAATATGACATCTGATTCTTCCTTAAGAAAAATAGTTCTACGGTCGGTACAGGGTCAGCCCCATGTACTAATCTGACCTGTAAATGCTGTAAGCAAATAGTCACTAGTAGCACTTTCAGTTCCACAGTAACCGGTGAAGTTTTTAAAATAAAAGAAAAACTTAGTTGCACTAGCGACTATGTTATTTATGTTATCACCTGTACCTGTGGTGTCCAGTACGTCGGAAAAACTTCCACTAAACTGTCCCGAAGGCTAACGAATCACCGTTTTGCCATTAGACATAGTAGATTGATATATAGTGTACCTCGGCATCTTTTGGAGGTGCACGGAGTTAAGGAGCCTAATTTCACCATACAACCTATCGAAAGAATTAGTAAGAAGGTGGTAGATAGAGCTCAATTATTGAGCAAGAGAGAGGTATACTGGATGTATAAGTTGAATAGTCTTAAACCTCATGGTCTTAATGAAGTCCAGGATGTCCTCTTTTACTAGTTTTACTGAGATATATTTAAAATAGTTCTTATATTTAGTCTTTCTATTTTTAACATTTATTGTACTGTTTTTTATGTTCTTTTATGTTTTTTTGGTTATTCATGTTTTTTAGAGTAATGTGTTTTTTATGTATTTTTTATGTATCTTGATTTATTTTATGGTTGTATTCACATTAAAATTTATGGTTTTAATAATAACATTATTATATTGTTATAGATCCATTGAATAATTGTTGGTTCTAACACTGTATATATTCAGTATTCTTATACATAGGAGTAATGCCGTGTTTTTATATAATTTTATATTGTTATACGTTGTTTCCATTTTATTAATGAATCTATGCATGTTTATGTTTGTAGCCTCTCATTGAGAGTGAGGGTATTTAAATCGATCCATTTTAGTATTCTGACATATCTGAGGAAGCGGGTCGTTACTCGCGAAACGCGTCATTTGTCCATTCTATGTATTTGTAATAAACCCTCAATTATTCTTTATGCAAGCTTAAGTGCTTAGTTCTTTTAGCGCTCTAGTCAATTAAGTTATTCCTTCTCCTTGGATAGTAGTTTTGACCGTAACTGGTCTCACTTACTACCAGGACATCTCCCTACCGGGATGGTAGGGGGTGTGCAGGCCGAGGTCAATTCCTACTAGTTTCCAAATGTCTCTGGTTACTTCTGCAGTGAAGGCAGGACCTTGGTCAGATTTAATAACCTCAGGGATCGATCCCAAATCTGCATACCAATTCAGTCAATAGTTTCTTCACGGTGGTTCTGGCAGTCATATTGGTCACTGGGTAGGCTTCAGGCCATCCTGAGAACATGTCCACCACCACTAGAACATACTTGTATTTTCCACTCTTGGGTAATTCAATGTGTTCAATCTGGATCCGCTGGAGAGGATATAGTGTTTAGCCAAATGCTTCCTTGGTGTTGGCATCAGTCCTCCTGGGTTACAAGTATTGCATATTTCACAACTTCTAGCATGGCTACTTGCCATGGAAAATGGAGATTCTGGGTGCTAGATATATCTTGTTGATTGAAGAAATCATCTGGTTAGTTCCTCTGTGAGTAGTATCATGAGCCCATTGTACTACAGCTGGATATAATGCCCTTGGTAAACAAAAGTCTATTGTCTTTCCTCTAGAATCCATCTTCGTGTATCTCTGCTCCCAATTCCTTCCAACTTTTCCTTTCCTTTGGGCTTATTCGAGTTTGAAATTGCCTCAACAGGTTAAGACCTGGATTCAATGCATCTTGTCCTTGGTTCTTCTCTTCTTTTTCCTCTCTATTCTTTCCTTCTTTCTTCTTCTCACCTTCTTTCCTTCTTTCTTCTCACATTCTCCTTCTTTCTTCTCACATTCTCCTTCTTTCTTCTCACATTCTCCTTCTTTCTTCTCACCTTCTCCTTCTTTCTTCTCACCTTCTCCTTCTTTCTTCTCTGCTCTGGTCAGCACATATACAGCCACTCCTGCTTCCTCTCGAATCTCTGGGAAGAGAGCTGCGGCCTTTGCAGCCAAGTCTGCTCTGTAGGTGCCTTCTACTTCCACTGTCTCTATTCTTCCATGGGCTTTAGTCTTCAAAACGGCCACTTGAGCTGGCAATTGGAGAGCATGCATCAGAGTCTGAATGGCTTCTTGATTCTTGATGGGCGTTCCACTAGCTGTCTGGAAACCTCGCAGGGCCCACTTCAGGCCAAAGTCATGGGCTACTCCGTACACGTAGACTGAGTCGGTATATATGTTCACGGCCTTCCCTTCGGCGAGCTTACAAGCTTCCGTTACAGCCCAGAGTTCACCTTCTTGGGCTGGCATTCTCGAAGGTAAAGATGCAGCCTTCATGGTTTCTTGCAAGGTAACCACAGCAAATCCTGCATGAATCGTCCTTGATCATCCGCATATCTGGATCCATCTGTGAAGAAGACAGTCTGGGTTTTCCAACTTGCATGTAGAGACAGTAGGAAGATGGGAGGTTTCAGCCTCCATTTGTTCAAGACAGTCATGAAGAGGTTCATCCGCGGCAGTCTGGTCTTCATCTGTGGTAGACTGATCTTCATCTTCATCTTCCCCCCTTGAGAGAGGAAGCAGAGTGGCTGGGTTGAGAGTAGTACATCTCTTCAAAGTGACATTTTCAGGCATCAGTAATGGGCATTGTATACGGAGATGGCGCTGTTTACTGAGATGAGGTTGCTGCGACTGTTTCAGGATCCCTTGTAGATCATGATGAGCCAAAACATTGACCGGATGGCCTAAAATGATGTCTTGAGTTTTTTCAAGAAGAACTTGTGCAGCAATGACCGCTCTGAGGCAAGTAGGGGCAGCCCGTGCAACAGGATCTAACTTGCAAGAATAGTATCCAAGAGGTCTCATACGCTCTCCATGTTTTTGTGTCAAGACTTCGGAAGTTTGGCCATAGTCTTCAAAATAGGAAGAGGTTGAAAGGCTGTGAGTAGTCCGAGATTCCCAGAGCCGGAGCTTGTAGGATAAGTTTTTTCCAGGGTTTGAAAACACTCTTGTGCCTCAAGTGAGAGTTCATTGGTGTAAATAATGTCCTTGAAAGAATCGTATAAAACTTGCATAAGACTGGAGGCATTGGGTATCCATTGACGACAGTAAGTGACGAGGCCTAGAAATCCTTGAAGTTGTTTTAGATTGTTCAGTGAAGAAATGAGCATCACAGCTTTTTCCCGATCATCGGTAATGTGTTTGGTACCCTGTGATATGCAATGTCCGAGGAATACAACTTTCTTAGAACACCATTGGAGCTTGGACTGTGAGACTTTGCAGTTAATTGATGCCAAATGTTGAAGAAGACTCAAAGAGCTTGATTGAGAAGTTGGAAGATCGGGGGCACACAAGAGAATATCATCCACATACTGCAGGATTCAGACTTCAAAACTCAGGTTTGGAGACAGGCCTGCAGGGCTTGTGTGAATTGGTAGGGTGAGTTCTGAGCCCCTTGAGGTGTCCTCGTCCAAGTGAGCTGAGTACCGCGATAAGTGAAGGCAAAAAGGTATTGACAGTCCTTGTGCAGTGGGACACTGAAGAAGGCATTGCAGAGATCATAAACTGTGAAGTAGGCGGCTGAAGAAGGCACTTGGCTGAGAAGAACATGAGCGTTGGGGACCACAGGGGTAAAAACAACCGTGACAGCATTGACTGCTCTTAGGTCCTGAACCAAACGGTATTATGGAGGATCACCTGGAACAACCTTCTTGCGAACCGGGAACAGGGGTGTATTTGAAGGAGTAATGCAGTGGATGAGTACCCCATTATCCAGGAATGCTCTGATTTGTTCTTGATCATGCTTTAAAGGATATTGAGGCAGCCGAGGAGGGGTTGCTCCATCTTTCAAGAAGACATGTACAGGTGAAACCTTTAGACCATACTTCAGGAGAAACTTGTGTCAAAAGTTCAAGTGGGATGGATTGATGTTGAGAAAGCATGAGGAGAGTAGGAACTGCTTGAAGAGCGCAGGAGACCTCACGTGATATAGGAGCGTCAAAATCCAAATACATTTCAGAAGAATTATATCTGATAGTAGCATTCATTTTCTGCAGAAGGTCAGCCCCAAGGAGATTAGTTGGGCAAGTAGGAGAGACAAGACAAGTCTGGACAGCATGTACCAATATGAAGTATAATGACTCTCCAATAATTACCATATAAAGATTTTTATTCCAAAAAATACATTATAAATACAAAAAAATCAGCTATCACAACTGAAACAAACTTAAAAACATTTAAAAACACAAAATACCCCCCAATACAAATATTGGTGACACATCCCTCACCCAAAGTTTACAAACAGTAAATGGCTAAGATGCATAATAAATATACACATAACAGATCAAGTGATCAAAAATACAAAAATGCACCAAACCAAAAAAATGTATGATAAAAATACAAAACCTATATTTCAATTCATTACCAAAGTGGTGGATATGTCACCAAGGAGGGTATTAGCCTAGACGCGCGTTTCGCAGCCAGCTTTCTCAGCCTCTTGAGTCATTATACTTCATATTGGTACATGTTGTTTATGGTATGGTGACATATACTCTTGTTTAGACCAGTTTTTGAATTGGTATTGTAAGTCTGGACAGCAGTCCGTCTTGTCCAACCGGTACAGGGTAGGTCAAGCGAGTCTGGGGTGGTCATCCATCCACTCCAACGCATGAAATGTAATCAGGAGAAAGTATGACGTCTGGTGGAATGTCAGAAGTTTTCAGAACCGATCTGGCTGCACCTGTGTCCTCAAGGAAAGGAAGTTGGTGGCCGTTAATTTGAAGATTGACGGTCAACACGGGTCCAGAATGACTAAGAGTGGTGTTTTCTGAACCATTGAGAAAAACAGTAGACACAGGCTTGCCAGAATCCTATGGATGAGGACAATAGGAGGTGTCCTGAGGTTGGAAAGGCAGATAAGATGCATATTGAGGATATGCTTGTTGGTACTGACTATGGTTAAGATTGGTAAATTGAGGTCCAATGAAAGGATTATTATTGTAGGACTGAGGTCTGCGTTGTGTGTTTTGCCAAGTTTTTCAATACAGGTTCTAGGTACAGCTTCAAAGAAGGCCAATCAGTCAGGGTACAACATAATTTTATTTTACATAGGAATCAATCAATTATGATCAAATATAACATATAATTAAGAGAATAAACTGGTTACAGAAAATAGTGTGACATTGGGGACAGTTTTGCTAAATATGTATTTACAAAGGTTAAATACTTACAAACTTCACCTCCTCAGAGCTTATAACATCACCTGTTTTTTTTATAACTTCAGCCATTGAGAAGCAAAATGGCGAAAACAGGGAACTCCAGGAGGACTTTCACTCAACACCAGTGAGAGCGTCCTCAGCACTGGGCACCAGCTTCGAATTTAACCAAAGCCTCTCTGGTTCTTATATGTCTTAAAACAAAAAAACTACGTATTGTGTCCACTTAGAATACAAAGTTCTTTTGTATGACCTCATCTTGTATCATGGAGGGGCCAGCTCCCTGAGACTAAGATAAGAAAATACAGAATCACTCGAAACCAGATGATGCGGCCCCCTTAGGTGGTAAATTAAGTGAAGTCTGTAGGCTTGAGAGATATACAGAGGTATGCAAGCTTGTATGATTATAACTTGTGATACAACACTGGAATTATAATTAGTTTAATATACAAGAAATGTAAATTATGACATCAAATAGTCACATATTTCACTAGCACTACAATCCACCCTTGACTATTTGAAGTCATACACTCGGAATGTCCTGGGGAAATAACAGAGAACATAAAGAAAACAGGCGATTCCACCATTTTATAAGCATTAATTTGCTATATACTCTTCTAACACCATCAACATTATTTTTCACTTACTATATACCATCATAATGCATCAACTTCTCCTATATCTAAACATTTGTGTAGATATGTGGGGTCCATGTGAATTCTTACACTAAAGTTGCCCTACTATGGACCTTTCAAACAATCAATAAAGTTTCAACTCTCACCCCTAGGTTGCTCAGGGGATTAATTCACTGATACCCTTTCCTGTTGCTATCTGCAGAAAACCACATTGGCCACGATTCTAGGCTCAAAACAAAAATTGTAAAAGCAAAAAAAAATAGTTCTGTGTTTCACAATCAAAGCAATGGAAAAGTCTCTCTTTATTCTGTAGTATCTGTCCTCTTCTAGATCTTCTTAGAACTGAAAGTTACAAAAGTCTTTGATGCAGGGATTATTGTGTCCTGATTACCCCCTTCCCCAGTTGAACAATATAACAAACAGATCTGTCTCCATCTTTTGCTGTGATGATAGGACAGGAGGTTGCAGACATCAGAGCATTGTTGTGGTAGCAGTGCTGGTGCAGACATTAGAGCCCCTTTGTGGTCAGACATGGCAGTAAGTGGTAATGCTGGTGCAGACATGGCAGTCAGTGGTAATGCTGGTTTGTCTTGAGCATCTCCTTGGCACCTTTGCAGACATCCATCTCTGTAGCAGTGCTGGGTTCTTGGGCATCTTGGCACCTTTGCAGACATCCATCTCTGTAGCAGTGCAGGGTTGTCTTGGGCTTCTATTTGCACTTTGGCAAACACCCATATCCGTATCTTCTGGCTCTTTGGAATTCTGCACATAGTGAAGATGAAAGTCTAAAACAAACTTGAATCTTTGCTTTTAATCAACAAAGACTTCATTCATTGCAGGTATCACATATAGTGAGGCTGTGTGGGGGAACATGGCACTCTGGTTGGTCTCAGTCACATTGCAGTTATCAGATATAGTGTGGCTGTGTGGCGGACGTAGCAGCACTCTAGTCTCAGTCACATAAGAGCAGTAGGTCAGGAGCAGTGTCCATCTGGTTACTTCCTCCGTTGGATCCTCACCACCCTTCAATAAATGAAAGTCTCATAATAAGAAATATCACACTGGGTTTTGTCATTCCAACTCATAAAAAAAACCTCTGCTTATATTGGCCTTTGCAGTTTCCTGACATAACAAGGGAAAAGGGAAAAAAAACACATTTCTTCTTTCTGTTCCACAATCAACCTTCTTGTCACTGGATAATATAACCACTTTGTAGATAAGGTCACTAGAAGACTTTATTATTAGCGTTTAAACTAATATCAGCACCCAAACATACCAAAACCTTTTCCTCCTCATACTGGATTGCACAGCAGATCATAGACTAATATCACTAGATTTTTCCTGACTCCTGTTCCCATTTGTGTAATGCAATATGTGTACATAAGTCATGATTTTTTTTCTTAAGCATTTACCTTCTCATAACAGATCCCAATAATGTCATGAGGGTAAATGATCACCCACCCATCTGGGCCGAACACACAACAGAATCAATCACTTTACTGTTTATAAACCAAAAGATATGGAAACTTTTCCTGCCCTCTCCAAATATTCTTTCACAGGATATTAGAATAAAACCTTTAAAACCTTCTATGTCATAAATCCTCACTACATCACGGCATTGCTTTCTATATCATAAATAATCACTACCTCGTGGCATCTTGTTTGACAATTAGCTAATCAATCAATTATTGATACTAGCCCTAGAGTATTTTTAAATCTTTACTCAGGCCTTTTTGTTATATAGAGACAGATTAACATGCAACAAAGAAAGACACAACTTATCATGCAATATAACATTGACAATGTAGTATCCAAAAATGTCAATAAGTTAGTCGCGATGCGCAATAGACATAACAACAAAAAACATAAAACAAACAACATAGACACAAATCACAGACACAGGGCCCATCAAATCACACTTACGGGGAAACACTGGTGTTTTCCCTTTAATGCACACAAATTCTTTGTTAACCCTTTATGAACTGAAGCTCCAAACAAAAAATTTATCCAATAAGGAAAGCACAGTTGTGTTCAGCTTGGGAGCACATTGAGCTAAAATCTAATTTTGACCAAAAACAATTACAGTAGTACTACAGAATAAACTTCAGGATTAACGTTTATATGCCTCGGGGCTTAGTTTCAACAAGTGATATCACTGATGTCTTGTATTAGATCTCATTGGATCACTAGAAATCTCTTCTTCACTCCTGAAAGTAAACAGACAATTAATCACATCCCCAGACAGTTAATCATTCAAGGAAGGGAGGAGAACAAAAATAAAAGTGTTAGCAACAGGGTCAATAAAACAACATTATAACAAAAAACTTTTTCAAACCTAAAATGTGTGCACAATGCAAGATATCAAAATGAGCGCAGTAAACACCACGTGGAATTATTTTTAACAAAAACCAATTTAAGAGGATATCCTTTATATCTCACCTATAGGTCACTTTTAAACTAGACATGACATGCATTGTATATGCTTACAATGCACACACAAGTATATTCTGTATGGTACCATACATTGTCTACAAAATGTTACCTAGTTACCTGTAAGGACAAAAACAGGTCAGTTACAAACAAACAAACAAACATTTTCCTTCAATAAAGACCAAATTGGTCCTTTGTCTATGGCAGAGGAATGCAGGGAGAATGACTTAAAATAACATAGAGAATGCAGCATCCAGAAGCTCCCTCTCCCCCTCCTTTCTCGGAATGCAGCTGGAGTACTAAAAGTCACAGTGAGGCTAGAAACCTTTTTTTCTTTTTAACCCAATTCAAAAGGACGTCTATTACAAAATCTTACTCTTATTGCCAGAAAATAGCCTCTAACATATAACAGCCATGTGTCATAACTTTAGGAATAAGCAGTTCAATTTTAAATCAAATATATCAGGGAGATTTGCCTGGAAGAAAAAAACAAACACGTCAGTAAATAGCTCAGTTAATTCACAATAGTCAGCCACCTAACATCTCCAGATATAAACATCCTTTCTATAACTATATATACCTGTAGGATAATGAGCTGCAAACTGTTCTCATATAATGAGCAAAGACAGAACAAAAATTTTCTCCACACACACAGGACTAAATGATCCTGGGGCATTTATATTCTGTACACCAAGGGTTGAATACCTGCACAATCAGAAACTACAAATTTTCCTGTGGCTTCAACATTTTTTAGCACAAACACAATAAATTAAAAGGCCATTTCAAACCCTAGAGATATAGATGGTTTGGGGAATACAAACTTATGACAATTTTTGACTTTGAACACAGATCTGAACCCATCTAAGATATTTACTCCAGAGATCGCGGACATCAGACTCCGCACATCAATTTAGAGGCAATAAAACTTTCACACTGCTCATCTGTGAATGGTCCATTGTTCACATAAACTCACTTCTCATGTGTTTCTCTAGATCTATCCTGCCAGATAAAGAGACCTGGGTCTCATATTTGCAGGATTGCTATTTTCTTAAAATAACACTGTTATAGCGATTTGTCCTGTATCTTTAAAAAACCTCTTTGTTCCTGAGGATGGTGCTGAACACCCCCCCCCCCTTGCTGCACACCAGTTACTCCCCTTTATCAAGGATTTCCCTCTGTCTGCTTCAACAGCACGGACTAAATAATCAGAAATCTGATCACTCAATTAAATTTTTTTCAACATCACTAAAGCAGGTCTACAAGGTAGTCAGTTGCACAATAGCTTCCTGCAAAACCTGTACACAAGTCTCCTGCTCTAGGCTCTCTAACTTTTGCAAGCAAAACATTATGTCCTAGCTACACTCCTAATCAGTCTAACTGGAAGCAAAGCTATGGCACAGCAGCCAACCAGCAGACCCTCTAGAGCAGCTAGAACTAACAATTCCCAACAACAGACATGTTTTACACAATTTCACACTATTTTCTGGATTATTGGACAGAGATCTTAAAATTCCAGATTATTGGAATTTTGCTAAAAATTTAATTTTGAGGTCAGAATTTTGCTAAAAATGGACTTTTAAGCCTTCTGCTGTACCCTGTTCACAGCGCCAAATTATGTTTTGCCAAGTTTTTCAATACAGGTTCTAGGTACAGCATTAAAGAAAGCCAGTCAGTCAGGGTACAACATAATTTTATTTTACATAGGAATCAATCAATTATGATCAAATATAACATATAATTAAGAGAATAAACTGGTTACAGAAAATAGGGTGACATTGGGGACAGTTTTGCTAAATATGTAATTACAAAGGTTGAATACTTACAAACTTCACCTCCTCAGAGCTTATAACATCACCTGTTTTTTTTTTTTAAAACTTCAGTTTGGGAAAAAGGAAAATGGCGAAAAACGGGGAACCCAGGAGGGATTTTCACTCAACCCATGAAAAGGCCCTCGCACTGGGTACCAGTTCAAATTTAACCAAAGCCTCTTGGTTCTTATATGCTTAAAAAAAAAAAACTGGCAGGCAAAACCCTACGTATTGTTTTCCACTTAGAATACGATTCTTTTGTATGACCTCATCTTGTATCATGGGGGGCCCCAGCTCCCTGGGGAAAAGAAAAGAAAATACAGAATCCTAAACCAGACGTGCAGCCCCTTGGTCTAAATTAAGTGAAGTCTGTATGCTTGAGAGATATACAGGGTTTTGCAAGTTTTTTATTAAAACTTGGATAAAACCGGGAAAAAATTGTTTAAATAAAATGGAAATTTATGACTCAAATAGTCACATATTTCATAACTACAGTTGTGATTGTTGTTTGAATCTTGGGGTTTGGGTACATAAGCTTATTTTGAGTTTCGGTTTGATTGTATGCTTGGGGTTTATGCGGTATTGGTTTGGCCGTTTTGTAGCCCAAAGGGCCTGGGGTCTTTTCCCCGGGTTTAGTGCGTTATGCCTCATGCCTTCCCACCGGGGTGGCGTTGGACGTTTCGCGAACCATTTGTTGTATGAGTTTTGGGGTTGGGTCCCGGGTTACTTGCACCGTTGATTGTACAATACAGTTAGGAGTCTGGTGTAGGGGGCCCCTGGGGCTCTTGAAGTAGGGACACTGTAGAAACTTTTTAATTGTTGAGTAATCGTTGAGCCAACAAAGAAATCGGCCTTAGCAATGAAAGAAGTTGACTTTTGGGGAGTCTCATTTCTGCTAAATAGTTTCAAAATTTCCCGAAAGGGTTTTGGAACCTTTAAAAACCCGTTGAAAAGGGATTTTGTGGCTTTTGTGTCATGTCAAAAGCTGGTCCTGGAATAAGGCGAATCCGGTGTAAAAATTGTCCACGGATTCAATAGGCTCTGAGAGAAAAGAAGAATTTCTGGGTTTTAGCCAAGCGTTTTCTTTGGCCAGGGTGAAGACAGGCAGAAATCTTCCCCCCGTGGTAAGCATGGATGTCCCCCAACATACCTCTTTCAGGCCCATTTTAAAGGGCCAAAAGGAATCCCACCTTGATGTGGAACTTTTATGGCTTTAAGGGGGAGAATATTTCTTTCTGTTCTGACTGATGCACGGGAAAATGCAATTTTGGTTTTTTTGGGTTTTTGGGGATGTGGGGTTGTGTTATTTATTGTTTCGGGTGTAAAAGGCACGTAGATTGGTTGATTCTGGGGTATTATGGCTGGTGCATGAAGAGAAAGAGAATCCAGTGGCTGAGAAGGTGGTGGTGGTGGTGATGGTGGTGGCGGTAGGGGTAAGTTCATGAATGAGTCTGGTTCTGGAGGTGTAGGTAATCTGGGTGTAGGTTGCAGCGGGACCGAGGTTATACTCCTGAACAAGGGTGAAGTTGCCCTGGGAGAAGAAGTGGTTTGGGTAAGGGAGAGTCACATAGTCTTCAGACATTTGGCCATATCGTCTGTTTTTTACCACTCTCCGTATTTCACGTACTGGAGGAATTGGCTTGTGCTCAATCAATGCAGTAAGAATGGTATGAATACATGCCATAGGTGGAAACTCAAATATGCCCGAAGAAACAAGGGGTATGGCTAAAGATTGGAATTTGTTAGCTTGGGCCAACTCAAGCACTTTATGCATCATTTTTTTCAACAGGTGGACACAATTATCATGGCGAACGTTATTGTAAGTGGGTCCAACGGCATGAATAATATAATCGCAGTTTAGTCGGCCTGCTCGAGTGACAACTGCTGCAGATACGGGAAGAGGAGCACCATTGGAACGAGCACTAATGTCGTCACATTCCTCCTGTATTCCCATTCCACCTTCCTTCACAATTTCTTCAGCAATACCTCCATTATGCTGCAGATGTGCATTGGCAGGATTAACTATTCCCATGGTATCCTGTTGGATAATGTTCCCCACAATGAAGATAAGAGTGGTGTTTGTGTCCCAAATTGAGGTAATGAATGTACAAACGTCAGGTGATTTGGATTCACTTTTAGGGCCCAGATATTCAACCCTAGGGTTACAAGTAGTCTGTCTAACTGTGACGTGTTGTCGTGGAGCTTGATGATAGGACCTACGGGCAGTGTCCCCGAGGAAACCAGCGGGTGTTCTGAGTAATGTGTCCTCTACTAGAGCAGCAGTGTGTGTGCCGTGAGCAATAGAAAAAATACTGGAGTCCTGTAACTTGGGTTGCAGATGTAGCTAATGGCAACTTGTCCTCCTCCCCGTCTTCCTCTCCGTTAGCACTCAAAGTCAAAATAGGGGCTATAGAGGAGGAGGGTACATGGAATGTCCCAGATGCTCTGAGCAAAGGGTATAGTGGTTGCTTGTGATGTTGCAGGTGTGCTGGCAAGGACGTTATCACTCGACAGTTGCATGTCAATGTTTACAGCCACAGTAACGAGTGGAATGCCGGGAGGAGAGGTGGGAGTAGTAACGTTACCAGATGTAACAAGATGGCTGCTGTCCAACTTTAACCCAGAACTTCCGGGTTGTTTGGATTGCTTGGGAGTACCAACATGGCCAACGGAAGTGGAAAGGGCAGGGCTTGGTGATGCATTTACGGATGTAGAGGGTGTAAGAACTTCATTAAAATGGCTCCCGGAAGTAATGGGAGGTTCTGGCAATGGGGCTGAGGGAAGAATACTGGGAGTTGCCGGAGGTGAGATAATACAAGGCGGGATTAGTGTTGGACTTTCCCTCCCACAATCTACGCAATTCTCTGCGTTAATGGAATTTTGATGACAACCATTGGGACATTGCCAACATTGAACATCTCCATTTTGTGATGGCGGCAGTTCACTCCCTATACAATACATGTATGCAGTCATCAAACCCTTCTTCTTTGTACAAGCAATTTCAACATAATTATCCTTTGCAATTGAACACACTGTCCTGTGCCAAGCATGTGCGACTGACAAAAGTCCGTTATCTTGTAAACTCCCTTTGCAATTTCTTAGTGCCAACTCCCAAAAACCATTTTTTTAGGCATGTCACAAAGCTTCATTAACCTTTTGAAGTCCAAAACATATTTCCTTCCTTTTCTTTTCGAGACGAGTTCAGCTGAACTGACATAACTTTCGTTGTCCGCTTTAGATGAAAATATAGCACGTAAACTTTCCATCATATTACAGATCCTAATCTTTTAGGCTGAGTGATATAATTTTGCAGTACGCCACAGAGACGAGAGGAGAAAATGCCTGCCAGCAGCTGGGCAAGCCCCCCTTAATAGATGCTTTGAACTGAAGCTGAAAGATCATACACTCTGTGTTCTAACTCTTCAGTGCTTGCCAGAATTCAGTGCGAACAACTCACTGAGATAAAAACTAGGAGATAACTAATGACACAGACTAAGTATATATTAATCCTGAATGCAGTCGCTACCTAGGTAAAAACAGAAAAACTTTTTGAAAAATGTATGCTGAGGTTCACCCCCAAGTACTTTTAAAAGCTATAAATTCTTCGCTCGTCATCAGGCAAACTCAGAAACCAGTCATTTTATATAACGGGTTCCTTTGCAGTCCCCCCAGCTTTCTCAGGCATCTTTCCCCCTGCTACTATTTACCGGGAGCTCGGCTCCTGTAACAGGGAAATTATCCCAAAAAGGAAAATACACAGTGCAATACATCCAGTCCCACGGTATTTTAAAGCAAAAAACAAGAAAACAATTGTGCTTTAAAGGGCATACGCAAAGAAATCACACCTTCCAGCCCAAACCCTGGAGGCACATCTAACCCCCTATAGTCCTCAGGGGTGCCAAAAACTTCAACAGACTCTCATACACGCCCAAAACGGATAAGTCAGGGTTTTAAAAAACCTGCGAGCTTACCCTTTGGGGAGGGTCAGGTCCAAAATTGGGGGACAACCCGATTGTGCGCGACGGTGGGTGTGCCCCCCCCCCCCCCTTGGGCTCCAATTAATGTCCCCGTCCGAAATATTATTACGCTGTCGCAGCTGAGAGATACACACCACACCGTTCGGGTTTGGGGCAAAAATCTTTTTTTTTTTCAAAGAATTTAACACCCAATAAACTTTTTAATCACATGACTATTCTATTACTAATGTTGGGTTTTAATTTGCGGTCGCTAAGAGACAGGTTTAAAATTTTGCACTACCTTTGGGCATTAGCTAAAAGACACATTCCCCGAACCTTCCTCTGAAAACCCCCGAGAGAGGGGGAAGGCCTTGATTCTCTTGCTGAAGCAGCAAAAGCTCGTTTCAATAAGCAGTAAAAATATCGCAAAGGGGAAATAAAGACGTTAGAACACAATACCACAATACCCGGGAAAATTGCTAAAGATTGTTTAAGAACTGAATTCAATGTTTTTTCCAAATCATCAACTACATTATGAATTGTATAAAAGGAGGTTGCAATGTCGAACATGCGTGCTTGAGAAAGGGGAGGGGCTTTCCGAAACATTGCACGTTTGTGTGTGTACGGTTACTGCCTGTCTGTGGTTACCCCCCGTGAAGCCCGGGTGCCACTGGAATAAACGCGCATTGGACTGAATGGCACCCCTGAATAAATTTATACATTGTATAAACAATGCAGAAGGGTGTTCAAAGATGGTGGTTCTATCACTTCCTACCTGCTTTTCAGTATATGGCACTAGCAAACTTCATGTACAGTATTTCACAAAAGTGAGTACACCCCTTACATTTTTATAAATTTAACACCCCTTTGTGTCAACCTCCTTGGGCAGGGTGTGTTGTCGCTCCACCCTCTATGACACAGTGCCTCCAGCCGAATCTTCTTATTAGCTCTTTAGGTATGCAAAAGGGGGGGTTCCTCTTCTGCCAAGGCTCGTTTCGGGAAACTCCTATCTAAGCTCAATGCACACTCCCACAGTTGGGGATAAAACTCTTGGCAGATTTATTTCAAAGGGTTAGCTATGGCTTGGAGAATTGCAAGCACAAAAATAAAGTGAAATAAATAACATAGCATAAAATCAACAACTAATTACAAAACACTCCCCCTGTGGTGGGTCCCTCTCTTCTTTCATTTGGTCTCTCTATCAGACAAAAATTTTCCCAGCATTTCACAGGCTTGTCTAAAGTTGGGAAAAACTGCATTGCTCAGCAAAAGAGCCTTTTTTGGAAGGTTGAGTGCCAGGGGGGTTGAGTGCATTACTTATTGTTCAAAAAAACAATTGTATCTGCGATTTCAGGTCTTTCTGTAGCTCTCCACAGGTGGTCCTTGGCTCTTGGACAACTTTTCCAATAATTCTTTTTAGTCCTCTGTCTGAAATCTTGTGGGGAGCACCTGGATGTGGTAGGTTTATGGTGAAATGATGTTCTTTCCACTTTCGAATTATGTCCCCAACCGTGCTCACTGGAGCCTCCAGTAGTTTAGAAATTCCTCTGTAACCAATCCCATCATAGTTTGCAACAAAAGATTGGAAAAATCTTTAGACAGTTTTACTGGTTTTAACCCATCAAGAGCTTTTCTCGTGTACACCTGGTAATAAAAACTTTGAACTTCGGTTCACATATTTTATAAAAAAATTTAAGCTGCCCACGACTTTCAAAGTGATCTCAAAATCGGGGGAGCCTACCTTCTTTACCTCTCAATCGAGCCAACAGGGCCCCTCCTGGGCAACCCACCTCCATTATTCAGAGAGAAAAAATAAAAAACACCCAACTGCAAGCGCCCTTCTTATGACAGCCTGTGAGAGTGGGTTGGGGGGCAGAAACCCAAAATGGAAGCACCCCTTCCTCCCAATGGTTTAAAATTAATGACACCAAGTATAACGAGTTTCTGCACACAAAAACATTTCTGAAAAAACTATGCCAACCTGGGTGCCATGGGAGGGCTGCGGCACACATGAATTATACATTTTCGCCACAGACCGCCGCCGCGGCACATTCTGCAAAAGGGCAAAACACTTCGTGGAAAAAATCCCTAAAAAACATTTATGCACTATCATACATAAAAAAAATTTGAGACTTCGGTTCACAATTTTATCAAAAGATGTTTAAGCTGCCAACTTTCAAGTGATCTCAAAATTGGGCAGCCTACCCCACTTTTCCTCTCAAACGAGCCAATCAGGCCCCTCGCTGGGGCCCGTCCTT
>JAODAL010067309.1:0-17353 GCA_025379985.1 Phyllomedusa bahiana | reverse complement strand
CTTTTTAAAACCCGCTTTTGTGGGGGAGGCATTCTCAGTGAGTCACCGCCTCTCTATGATGGAGGCTTTTCGTGAGTCACCCGTTTTTAGTGAAAAGGGAGGCATTCTCGTGATTTTCCCCCCGCCCCTTAGGTTTTTTTAAACCAATGTTGCCAACTTTTAAAAAATAAAAAAGCAGGGGGGTTTAGGGGGGCGCCGAGCGCCCGCGGGCAAAAAAATTTGCATGGCCCGCCCATTTTCGGTAGCCACGCCCTTAAAAAAAACCCAAACCCCCACTCCCTTTACTGCATAACGGCTTTGGAAGAAGCCGGGGTTTAGACCCCTTATGCCAGGTAAAAAACCCCCCATAACAGGGCCCCCCTTACAGGCGGAGTGCCCCTTGTACCAAGTTGTGCCCCCCTTGAGCCGGGGTAGAGCCAAAATTTTTGTGCCGGTAGGGCCCCCTTGTTGCCAGGTAGTGCCCCCCTGTTTGTTGCCGGGTGGGTCCCCCATTTTTGCCAGTAGTCCCCCCTTGTTAGCCATAGTCCCCCCCGATTTTGGCCAGGTAGTGCCCCTTGTTTCCAGGAGTGCCCCTTTTGCCGGGTGGGCCCCCCCTCTTTTTGCCTGGTCGTGCCCCCTTGTTCCCAGGTGTGCCCTTGTTGCCAGGTAGTGCCCCCTCTTTTTCCCGGGGTTGCCCCCTTGTTGCCGGGGAAGTCCCCTCTTTTTTCCCAGGTAGTGCCCCCCTTTTCCCGGTGGTGCCCCCTTTTTTCCCAGGTGTCCCCCCCTTTTTTGCCAGTGTGCCCCCTTCTTTTTTGCAGGTAATGCCCCCTTTCCTTGTTTTTTGGGTAGTGCCCCCCTCTGTTGCCCCCCCCCCCCCCCCAGGTAGTCCCCCATTGTTAAACCGGTTGTGCCCCCTTTTGGGCCTAACCCCCCCTTTGTTGCCAGGTAGTCCCCTTGTTGCCAGGTAGTGCCCCCATGTTGCCAGGTAGATGTCCCTCTGTTGCCAGGTAGATGCCCCCTCTGTAGCCAGGTGAGTGCACCCCTCTGTTGTCAGTGTAGTGCCCCTTGTTGCCAGGTAGTGCCCCCTCTGTTTGCCAGGTAGATGTCCCCTCTTTGCCAGGTAGATGTCCCCTCTGTAGCCAGGCAGAGCCCCCATATAGCTATAAATAATAAATTAATAAATAATCTCCACTTACTCCACCAGGCTCTGCAGCGCTGCCAGCTCCCGACCGATCTCCTTAGCGGCGCAGGGGGAAGTGGAGAGCAGCCGCGCGTCACTCCCCTGCAGGCCGCGCGTCACTTCCCCCTGCGTCCGTGACCTATATGTGCACGGCGCGCACAACGCCGGGGCATTACAGGGGGAGGAGGGAGGAGGGGAACGATCTCCTCCCTGTCCTCCCACCTGCTCAGCGTAGACTCCGGGGAGGGTGAAGCAGGGCGCAGCGACCGCTTCACCCGCCTGTAGGGAGCGGCGCGGCGGCGCCAGAGTAGACGCACTTAGCGCGTATCCGGCGCCGCATGGCATTTAAAGAGCCCCGCCGCCTGTGGCGGCGGTATGAATGCCAACTCCCCCGGGGAGGGGGGAGGGGACCCCAAATAGCGGGACCCCCTCGCCAAAAAACGGGAGATGTTGCATGTATGACGTGGAACATGAGAGAAGAAGGATGATCAGACTGAGGATCTGTTGGGTTTCTGCTCCGGACTTTGCACTGTGTCCAGCATTTCCTGCTGTATAATATCTTGTACCTCCGGCCGCTCCCAGGACAGATGTATATTCATAATAAATACCTTGCAGTGTTGCCCACTCCCCACCCCAGGGTCATGTGACTTGCTTTGTGCCACTCTCTCCATGGTGCAGTACATATTCCCATCACCGGGGGCGCCATTTCCTCGAGATCTCTACATTCGATTATAATAAATATTTTTTCTAACAATTTTTTGTTATCTTATTTTTAGAATTAGAAAAAAAAATCCTATAATCCTAAAGTTTTAACTCTTTCCATTAATCAAAATAATATTTCTTCCCTTCCATTTCTTTAGAGATCACTTCTAAACAGTGTCCAACAGCAATTCTCAGTGATGTCACCGCCGCTCTCTAGTGATGGATAGGAGGACATCTCAGTGATGTCACGCCGCTCTTCATAGTGACTAGAGGCATTCTCAGTGATGGTCAGGCCGCCTCTCTAGATGATAGGAAGCATTCTCAGTGTTGTCACTGCCGCTCATCTAGTGATAGGAGGCATTATCTGTGATGTGTCACCGCCGCTCGCTAGTGATAGGAGGCATTCTCAGTGATGTCACCGCCGCTCTCTAGTGATAGAGGCATTCTCAGTGTTTGTTCACCGCGCTTCTTAGTGATAGGTGGGCATTCTCAGCTGATGTCCACCGCCGCTCTTAGTGATAGAGCATTCTCAGTTGATTGTCCACCGCCGCTCTCTAGTGATAGGAGGCATATATCAGTGAGTGTCACCGTCGCTCTCTAGTGATAGGAGGCCACTTCTCAGTGATGGTCCACAGCCGCTCCTCTAGTTGATAGGAGGCAATCTCAGTGATGTCACCGCACTCTCTAGTGATAGGAGGCTGATTCTCAGTGATGTCACCGCCGCTCTCTAGTGATAGGAGGCATTCTCCGTGATATCAACGCCGCTCTCTAGTGATAGGAGGCATTCCCAGTGATGTCACGCCGCACTCTCTAGTTGATAGGAGGCCATTCCTCAGTTGATGTCCACCACTGCTCTCTAGTGATTGGAGCATTCTCAGTGAATGGTCACCGCCGCTCTTAGTGATAGGAGGCATCTCTCAGTGATGTCACACTGCTATCTAGGTGATAGGAGTGCATTCTCAGTGATGTTCACCGCCGCCTCTTAGTGATAGGAGGCATTCGTCAGTGATGTCACCGCCGCCCCTCTAGTGATAGGGAGGCATTCTCTAATGATGTCATCACCGCTCTCTAGTGATAGGGAAGGCATTCTCAGTGATGTCGCCACCGACGCTCTCTGTAGTGATAGGAGGCATTCTCAATGATGTCACCGCCTATCTCTAGTGATAGGAAGGGCATTCTCAGTGATGTACCTCTCAGCTCTCTAGAGGATAGGATGGCTATTTCTCGGTGATGTCACCTACCGCTCGCTCTAGTGATGGAAGGCATTCTCGGTGATGTCACCACCGCTCTCTAGTGATAGGAGGCGTTCTCAGTGGATTATAACGCCGCTCTCTAGTATAGGAGGCGATTCTCGTTGATGTGAGGCCCCGGCCGTCTCTAGTGATACGGACGGTCATTCTCAGTGATGTCACCGCTGCTCTCTAGTGATAGGAGGGCATTTCTCAGTGAGTCACCGCCCGCTCTCTAGTGATAGGAGGCATTTCTCAGGGATGTCACCGCCGATTCTCTAGTGATAGGGAGGCATGCTTCAGTGATATCACTGCACTCTCTAGTGATAGGAGGGCATTTCGCAGTGATGTCACCGCCGCTCATCTGTAGTGATAGGAGGCATTCTCAGGTGGATGTCACCGTCGCTCTCTAGTGGAAGGAAGGAGCGCATTCGCAGTGATGTCACCGATTGTGTATCTAGTGATAGGAGGCATTCTCAGTGATGTCAATGAGCCTCTCTAGTGTGATAGAGGCATTTCAGTGATGTCACCGTCGCTCTCTAGTGTTAGGAGGCATTCTCGGTGATGTCACCGCCGCTCTCCAGTGATAGGAGGCATTCTCAGTGATGTCAGGCTCCCGCTCCTCTAGTTGATGAGGAGGGGCATTCTCAGTGATGTCACTGCCGTCTCTGCGTGATAGGAGGCATTCCAGTGTTGTCACCGCCGTCTCTAGGTGAATAGGAGGCATAGATTCTCAGTGATGTCACCGCCGCTCTGTCTAGTTGGATATGGAGGCATGTCTCATATGATGTCTCCGACGCTCTCTAGTGATAGGAGGCTTCTCTCAGTGATGTACCGCCGCTCTCTAGTGATTGGAAAGCATTCTCTGTGATGTCACCGTGCCGCTCTTAGTGATAGGAGGCATTCTCAGTGATGTCACCGCCGCTCTCTAGTTTCATATGAGGCAATTCTCAGTGATGTCACCGCCGCTCTCTAGTGATAGGAGGGATTCTCAGTGATGTCACCCGCCGCTCTCTAGTGATAGGGAAGCATTCTCAGTGATGTCACCGCCGCTTCTAGTGTATAGGAGAGGCATTCTCAGTGATGTCACCGCCCGCCTCTCTAGTTGATAGGAGGCATTGTGCGTGATATCAACGCCGCTCTCTAGTGATAGGAGGCATTTCCAGTGATATGTCACCGCGCTTCTCTTATTGATAGGAGGCATTCTCAGTGATGTCACCGCCGCTCTTTAGTGATATTGAGGCATTCTCAGTGATGTCACCACTGATATCTAGTGATAGTGGCATATTCTCAGTTATGTCACGCGCCTTCTAGTGATAGGAGGCATTCTCAGTTGATGTTCTCCTCCGCCCTCTAGTGATAGGAGGGCATTCCAATGATGTCATCACCGCTCTCTAGTGATTAGGTAGGCATTCTCAATGATGTCATCGCCGCTATATGAGTGGTTAGGAGGCATTCTCAGTGTGACACCCGCCACTCTATAATGTGATAGGAGGCATTCTCAGTGATGGCCAACCGCGCTCTCTCTAGTGATAGAGCATTCTCAATGATGTCACGGCCGCTCTCTAGTGATAGGGAAGAATGTCTCAGTGATGTCACCGCCGCTCTCTAGTGATGGAGGCATTTCTCAGTGATGTCCCGATGCCTTACTCTAGTGATAGCAGGCATTCTCAATGATGTCACCGCGCTATTAGTGATAGCGAGGCTATTGTCTGGCAGTGATGTCACCGCCGACATTTCAGTGATGGAGGCATTCTCAGTGATGTCACCGCCGACTCTCTAGAGATAGGAGGCGATTCTCAGTGATGTCCCCGCCGCTCTCTAGTGATAGATAGGGAGGGCTATTCTCAGTGATGTCACCGCCGCTCTCTAGAGAAAGAGGCATTGCTCAGTGATTGCACCGTCGCTCTTAGTGAGTAGGCGGCATTCTCAGGATGTCACCGCCGCCTTCTCCTAGTGATAGGAGGCATTCTCAGTGATGTCATACGCCGCTCTTAGATGATAGGAGGCATTCTCAGTGATGTCACGGCTGCTCTCTAGTGATAGGAAGGCATTCTCAGTGATTTCACCGCCGCTCTCTTGTGATAGGAGGCCATTCTCAAGTGATGTCACCCCGCTCTCTAGTGATCGGATGGCTTCTCAGTGATGTAACAGCCGTCTCTCTGATAGGAAGCATTCTCAGTTGATGGCACCGCCGCTCTCTAGTGATAGGAGGCATTCTCAGTCGATGTCCACTGCCGTCTCTCTAGTGATGGAGGCATTCTCAGTGATGTCACCACCGCTCTCTTGTGATAGGATGTGCATTCTACGTGATGTCACCCGCTCTCTAGTGATTGGAGGCCATTCATCGTGATGTCACCGCCGCTCTCTAGTGATAGGAGGCATTCTCAGTGATGTCACCGCCGCTCTCTAGTGATAGGAGGCATTCTCAGTGATGTCACCGCCGCTTTTTAGTGATAAGAGGCATTCTCTGTGATGTCTTCGCTGCTCTCTAGCTCTCTGATTTGCACTTTTTCAGGATCTCCTGGAACATGAGAGAAGAAGGAATGACTCAGACTGAGGATCCTGTTGGTTCTGCTCCGGACTTTGCACTGTGTCCAGCATTTCCTGCTGTATAATATCTTGTACCTCCGGCCGCTCCCAGGACAGATGTATATTCATAATAAAAAAAATATAAAAAGAAAAAGATATAAAATACCTATTTGTTTTCTATTTTTTTTTTTTGTGTTTTTTTTTGATTTTATTGTTTTTTATTTTTGTTGTTTTTTTGCAGTGTTGCCCACTCCCCACCCAGGGTCATGTGTCTTGCTTTGTGGCCGAACTCTCACCTGGTGCCGTACATATTTCCCATCACCGGGGGGCGCCATTTCCTCGAGATCTCATACATTCTGCGGCTGCTCACGGGAAGTCCATACTCTGACCAAAAATGTTGTATAAAGTGTGATTATAATAAATATTTTTTCTAACAATTTTTTGTTATCTTATTTTTAGTATTTAAAAAACATCCTATAATCCTAAAGTTTTAACTCTTTCCATTAATCAAAATATTATTTCTTCCCTTACATTTCTTTAGAGATCACTTCTAAACAGTGTCCAACAGCAATTCTCAGTGATGTCACCGCCGCTCTCTAATGATAGGAGGCACATTCCAGTGATTGTCACCGCGCTCACTTAGTGATTGGAGGCTTTCTCAGTGATGTTCACCGCAGCTCTTAGTGATATGGGAGCATTATCTGTGATGTCCTCCGTCGGTCTTATTGTGATAGGATGGCAATTCACAGTGATGTCTCCGGCCGTCTCTACGGGATAGGTGAGGCATTCTCAGTGATGTCACCGCCGCTCTCTAGTGATAGGAGGCATTCTCAGTGATTGTACCCGCCACTCTCTAGTTGATAGGTAGGCATTCTCAGTGATGTCATCGACCGCTCTCTAGTGATATAGGAAGCATTCTCAGTTGATGTACCGACCGCTCTGCTAGTTGATCGGAGGGCATTCTCAGTGATGTTCCACGAAGCTCTCTATAGGATGGCATTCTCAGTGTTGTCACGTCCGCTCTCTAGGATAGAGGCATTCTCAGTGATGTCACTGGCGCTCTCTAGTGATTAGAGGACAGTTCTCTGTGATGTCACCGCCCGCTCTCTAGTGATTGGAGCATTCTAAGTGTGTCACCGCACAGCTCTCTAGTGTTAGGAGGCTTTCTAAGTGATGTCCCACCGTGCCGCTCGCTCTAGTGATAGAGGTCATTCTCAGTCATGACACCGACCTCCGCTCTTAGTGATAGGAGTGCATTCTCGGTGATGTCACCGACCGCCTCTAGTGATAGGAGGCATTTCTCAGTGATGTCCCGCCGCTCTCTAGTGATAGGAGGCATTCTCTGTGAGAGGTGTCACTGCCACTCTCTAGTGATAGGAGGCATTCTCAGAAAATTGATGTCAGCGCCGACTATCTAGCGATAGGCGGCATTCTCAGTGATGTCCCGCCGCTCTCTAAGTGATGGAGGTCATCTCGTGATGTCAGCGACCGCTTCTCTAGCGATAGGAGGCATTCTTAGTGATGTCAGCGCCGCACTCTAGTGATAGGAGGCATACTCAGTGATGTCACCGCCGCCCTCTAGTGATAGGAGGCATTCTCAGTGATGTCACCGCCGCTCTCTAGTGATGGGAGGCATTCTCCGTGATGTCACCGCCGCTTTTTAGTGATAAGAGGCATTCTCTGTGATGTCATCGCTGCTCTCTAGCTCTCTGATTTGCACTTTTTTAGGATCTCCTGGAACATGAGAGAAAGAAGGGAAATGACTCAGAATGAGGATCTGTTGGTTTTTTTTTTTTTTCTGCCTTCCGGACTTTGCCACTGTGTCCAGCATTTCCTGCTGTATAATATCTGTGTACCTCGGTCCGGCTCCAGGACAGATGTATATTCATGTAATTAAATACTTGCTGTGTTGCCCACCTCCCCACTCCAGGGTCGTTGTGACTTGCTTGTTGTGGACACTCTCTCCATTGGTGCACTGGCATCATATTCCCATCACCGGGGGCGCCATTTCCTCGAGATCTCTACATTCTGCTGAGCTGCACACGGGAGTCCATCCTCAGAACAAAAATGTTGTATAAATTGTGATTATAATAAATATTTTTTCTAACAATTTTTTGTTATCTTATTTTTAGTATTTAAAAAACATCCTATAATCCTAAAGTTTTAACTCTTTCCATTAATCAAAATAATATTTCTTCCCTTCCATTTCTTTAGAGATCACTTCTAAACAGTGTCCAACAGCAATTCTCAGTGGATGTCTCACCGCCGATCTTAATGTTAGAAGCATTCTTCAGGGATGTCACCGGCCGCTCTCTAGTGATGGTATAGGATGGCATTACTCAGTGATGACCACCGCCCGGCTCTCTAGTGATGGATAGGATGGCCATTCTCGTGATGTCACCGACGCTTCTAGTATATAGGAGTCATTCTCAGTGATGTCACCGCCGCTCTCTAGTGATAGGAGGCATTCACAGTGATGTCACCGCCCGCTCTCGAGGGATAGGAGGCATTCTCAGTGATGTCCACCGCCGCTCTCTAGGGATAGGAGACATTCTTGTGTGATGTCACCGCCGCTCTCTAGTGATAGGGAGGGCATTCTCAGTGATGTCACGCCGGCTCTCTATAGTGAGTAGGAGGCGATTTCAGTGATGTCATACCGCCCGCTCTCTAGTGATAGGAGGCATTATCAGTGATGTCACCGCCGCTCTCTAGTGATAGGAGGCATTCTCAGTGATGTCACCGCCGCTCGTCTAGTGATAGGAAGCATACTCAGTGATGTCACGCCGCTCTCTAGTGATAGGAGGCATTATCAGTGATGTGTCACCGCCGCTCTCTAGTGATAGAGGAGGCATTATCAGTGATTGTCACCGCCGTCTCTCTTGTGATAGGAGGCATTCTCGCAGTGATGTCACGTCCCACTATCTAGTGATAGGAGGCATTCTCAGTGATGTCACCGCCGCTCTCTAGTGATAGGATGGCATTCTCCCGTTGATATCAACGCCGCTATCTTGTGTGGGGTATTCCTGTGATGTCACATGCTATCTATTGATAGGGAGATTCTTCAGTGATGTCACCCGCCGCTCTCTAGTGATTAGGAGGCTATTTCAGTGATGTCTCCGCCGCCCTCTAGTTGTAGGAGGCATTCTCAGTTGATGTCACCGCCCTGCACTCTAGTGATAGGAGGCATTCCTCAATGTTGTCTTCACCGCTCCCTAGTGATAGGAGGCATTCTCAATGATGTCATCGCCGGTTCTCTAGTGATTAGGAGGGCATTCTCAGTGATGTCACGCCACTCTCTAATGATAGGAGCATTCTCTGTGTATGTCACCGTCCGCTCTCTAGTGTAGGGGCATTATGTCAATGATGTCACCGAGTTCCGCTCTCTGTGATAGGAAGCATTCTCAGTGATTTCACTCCGCTCTGCTAAGTGATGGGAGCATTCTCGGTGATGTCACACCGCTCTTAGTGATGGGAGGCAATTCTTGGTGATGTCACCACTGGTCTCTAGTGATAGGAGGGTTTCTCAGTGTATATCACGCCGCGTCTTCTAGTGATTAGGGAGGCATTCTCAGTGTAGTGTGAGCCCCGCATCTCTAGTGATAGGAGGCCATTTCGTGATGTCACTTCGGCCCGCTTCTAGTGATAGGAGGCATGTTCTCAGTGATGTCATGCCGCTCTTCGTGATTGGAGGCATTCTCAGTGATGTCACCGTCGCTCTCTAGGAAAGGAGGCATTTTCTCAGTGATGTCACGCTTGCTATCTATTGATAGAGGATTCTCAGTGATGTCCACTGCCGCTCTATAGAGATAGAGGCCATTGTCTCAGTGAGTTACCGTCGCTCTCTAGTGATAGGAGGACATTCTCGGTGATGTCACCGCCGCTGCTCTTGTTGATAGGTGGCATCTCAGTGATGTCAGCTCTCCCTGTCTCTCTAGTGTTAGGAGGCTTTCTCAGTGATGTCACTGCCGCTCTCTAGTGATGAGAGGCATACAACGTTTGATGTCACCGCCCTCTCTAGGATAGGAGAGGCATTCCAGTGATGTCACCGCCGCTGTCTAGTGGATAGGAGGCATTCTCAGTAATGTCACCGAGGCCGCTCTCTCAGTGATAGGGGTATTCTCAGTGATGTCATCCCTGCTCTCTAGTGATAGGAGGCATTCTCAGTGATGTCAACGCCGCTCTCTAGTAATAGGAGGCATTCTCAGGAGATTGTCAGTCGCGCCGCTCTATAGTAATAGGAGGCCATTTCTCAGTGATGTCACTGCCGGCTCTCTAGTGATCGGAGGCATTTCATTGATGTTGCACGGCCGCTCTTATAGTGATAGAAAGGCATTCTCAGTGATGGGTCCCCCGCGCTCTTATAGTGATGGGAGGCATTATCAGTGATGTACCTCCAGCTCTCTACTTGATAGGAGTCATTCTCAGTGATGTCGCACCTCCCTGCTCTCTAGTGTGATAGTAGGCATTCTCATGTGATGTCACGGGTCGCTCTCTAGTGATAGGAGGATTCTCGGTAATGTCACCGCAGCTCTCTAGTGATAGGAGGCATTCTCGGTGATGTCACCACCGCTCTCTAGTGATAGGAGGCATTCTCCATGATATCAACGGCGCTCTCTAGTGATAGGAGGCATTCTCAGTGATGTGAGCTCCCGCTCTCTAGTGATAGGAGGCATTCTTAGTGATGTCACTGTCGCTCTCTAGTGCATAGGAGGCATTCTCAGTGATGTCACGCCGCTTCTCTAGTGATAGGAGACATTCTCAGTGATGTCACCGCCGCTGTCTAGTGATTGGAGGGCAATCTCATATGATGTCACCGCTGCTATCTAGTGGAGTAGGACGCTCGTTCGCAGTTGTGATGTAACCGTCGCCCTCTAGTGATAGGAGGCATTCTCCGTGATGTCACCGCCGCTCTCTAGTGATAGGAGGCATTCTCAATGATGTCATCGCCGCTCTCTAGCGATAGGAAGCATTCTCAGTGATGTCACCGCCGTTCTTCTGGCCGAAGGAGGATTCTCAGTGATGTCACCGCCGCTTCTCTCGTGATAGGAGCTTTCAAGACAGTGATGTCAGCCCCGCTCTCTAGTGATAGGATGCACTTCTCAGTGATGGTTCACTGCCGATCTCGAGTGATAGGAGCCATTCCCAGTGATGTCTCCGCCGCTCTCGTAGTGATAGAGCAATTCTTCTCAGTGATGTTACCTCCGCTCTCTAGTGATAGAAGGCATTCTCAGTGATGTCACCGCCGCTTTCTAGTGATAGGAGGTATTCTCAGTGATGTCATCCCTGCTCTCTAGTGATAGGAGGCATTCTCAGTGATGTCACCGCCACTCTCTAGTAATAGGATTCATTCTCAGGGATGTAGTTTACCGCCGGCTCTCTAGTTGATAGGAGGCATTCTCAGTGATGTCACCGCCGCCTCTCTAGTGATGGGAGGCATCTCAGTGGTTGTCATCTCCGCTCTCTAGTGATAGGAGGCATGTCTCAGTGATGATACCTCCGCTCTCTAGTGATAGGAGGCATTTTTCAAGGTTATGTCCCTGCCTGCCCGTCTGCTCTAGTGATAGGAGGCATTCTCAGTATGTCACCGCGTTACGCTGACTTAGTTGATAGGAGGCATTCTGCGGTGATGAGTCTAAGAGAGAGAGATGAGGCAGATGTCTCTCACAGTGATGTCTGACCGTCACGGCTCTCTGAGTGATGGGAGGCATTTTCTGCAGTGGATGTCACCTTCGCTTCTTCATAGTGGATGGAGGCATTCTCAGTGATTGTCCCGCCCGCTCTCTAGTGATAGGAGGCATTCTCAGTGTAGAGTACCGCCACTCTCTAGTTATGGATTAGGAGGCATATCTCAGTGATGTCATCGCCGCTCTCTACTGATTGGAGGCGTTTCTTCAGCGATGTCCCTGACGCTATCTAGCTCAGCTCACTGATTTCACTTTTTCAGGATAGTCCTTTCAACATAAGAGAAGAAGAATCGCTCAAACTGAGGATACCTTGTTGGTTGCTGCTCCGAACATTGATCGGTTGTCCAGCATTTCCTTCTGTATAATATCTTTTACCTCCAGACACTCAGGATGAGGATGTATATTCATCATAACATCCCTCAGCCAGTGTTACCACTTCTGGCCTCATGGTCATGTTGACTTGCTTTGTGCCACTCTCTCCATGGTCCCGTACATTCTCCACCCTCCGGGGCGTGTCTTTCCTCTGAGATCTCTACATTCTGTGAGCTGGCATATGGGAATCCGTCCTCAAAACAAAAAAAATGTTGTATAAATTGTGTTTATGATAGTATTTTGTCTAAGAATTTTTTGTTATTGTCTTCTTTTTAGTATTTGAAAAAAATCCTAAAATCCAACTTTTAACTGTGCATTAATAAAAAAAATAATATTTCATCCCTTCCTTTTCTTTTTATAAATCACTTCTCAACAGTGCGCAACAGCAAAAACCTATATCTAGATAACACAGGATTCACCATTCACTATTAGACTTGACCCCTCTTTCTATTAGACAGATCACTTCTTGCAGTCTCTATCACAGGCAGGATTACACTATACAGGTAAACACCTATATATAAATGCACAGTATCCACCATTCACTATAGAATATATAGCAATGGGCTACCGGAGGAGAAAGTGCCAGGCCACCTCTACAACGGGCGGTATTTGAGCATCTATGCGGAATGTCGTCGGTCTCAGATGGGTAGGCTAAGACGCGAGCCGCCGATAGAGCTAAGGTGGTGGAGCTCTGTTTGGGTGGAGTTCAGGGTATCGGACATCTTTGCCCTGATACAACCGACTGGATCTCCTATATATGACAGTTCATGCGGGACGTGGGTCTCGAAATTTTCTAGTCCCGCTATTAGCTCAGTCATCGCCCGTGTGGCGGGTGTTTCGTTCCCAAGCGTTTACCCGGCAAAACAACGTTTAAGAGAGTGACCTGTTTCAACACATAACGAATCGCTCTCTTATGTAGACATCATGACCTGGCTAAGCAGGTACGGCACGAGGTGGTCCAGTTCCCAATTAAGAACAGGGATGAGCATCTGGTCAGAGGCTTTGACCTTTAAGGTCACAGTGAGAAACACAGGTAACACCGTCACTCACATCCCATCCTCCATCTTCCTCGGCAGAGACAGAATCCTGTTTTTTTACCAGGTACAGCTGCAGCTCGGTCACAGGTGTGGCGACCCCACACACTTTAGTGCCCAGTGCAGGGCACAGGTGTGTGCACTGTGTGGAGAAGTAGGCCATCTAGCCACATCCTAGTTTGACGGAGTCGCTCTCCACCTGTGTGGTGATTAGGTTCAACCCTTTAGCGCTTGCCCTCGTCTTTCGGCAACACCCCACTATTCCTTCTCGGCTGATGGGTGAGAGCAAGGGGCCTGTGGGACATGGGCTAAGGAGGACGGACGAACGGGAACAACAACGGCGAGGGAGCTGAGGGGTTGATGATGAAAGAAAGAGAATAGCAGCACAAGTAAGGCGCATAGCGGCGCGATGTAAGGTGAGGGAGGGGCTTCCCGGACCCAATGCGGGGGGTCTTATGACCTTGAACGGAGACAAAACCTCAATGCAGTGAGACCCTGAGGGAAAGCGGACAGAGAAAGAAACCAGGAGGATGGAGGAGTGTAAGCCGCCTTCCCTGCAGCTCCTTATCTCTCAGGGAGAGCGCGAAGAAGGGAAAGAGATTGGGGCGGAAAGGGAAAAGCGGCTCATGAAAAAACAGAGTACAAGTAGGGGAGAAGGAAGAGAGAGTGGGCAACTCTCTCTCGCTAGAGTGGGATCGACTCTATCCGCCCAAACCCTAAGCCCGATACCGGGCCAAGGAAGGCACAGGTAACCCCCCTCTGATTGAGTCACATAATATGGTTAAGTCCTGGTGCCCACCAACCTCATCGGGTGATGGAGGAATGTGCGAGGAGTGACGATGTTCAAGAAGGCTGGCGGAGAGAATTGAGAGACCGTCAGGGAGCGGTGTTATTTGCCCTAGGAAATCCTAAAGGGGTAGCTAAAGACCTGGGGGTTAGGGAAAAGCCAGGCAAACCTGAGGTGTTGGAGGAAGGAAAAAGGGACACCAGGATGGGGTGTACACTGTAAATATCGATATGTCGGGTGATTCTAAAATAGGGTGAATCCCCGACCTCAGATGGGAAGGGAGGGTAGAGGTAAGAAGAAGGCTGTCGATGGCTGGCACAAACCCTGCTGACGCTGTGCCAGTATTACGTGCCAGCGTTAAAATCAGAAAGGCTGGGATTTGCGGCTTTTGATTTTCTCACAGCCGCAGTTGAAGCTGACATTTTGTTCTTGCAGAGACCAGGCTGACACAGAAACTTGTCGGCCATAAGGATAAGTAGAGGGGAATGGAGGGCTGGTCCCTCCTATTGTCTCTTGTGGCCCCGAGACATGTACCGGGGTGGTGGGTTCTTTATGTGCCTGAGGTTGAATGCGACGGGGATCGAGCTCGAAATGGGGGGAGGTGTCTGATCTTGATGTTGTCAGAAAGGGACAAGATACTAAGAATAATCAAACATCCTATGGCCCACACAAGTCAGTGGGACAGGGAAATGTCTCTTTATGAAGGTAAGCCTTTCGTTTTTGACGAACAGGCAAGTTCATCTTCGGAGGGGACTTCAAATGCCGTCTCTAGGTCGCCTCAGAAAGGGGAGGTTCCGGAGGTGTGGGCTCTGAGGCGTCAAGTGTTGAATAGGAATAGTTAGTGAGGTCGCCTGGTGGTGCCACACACCTAGGCATACCCAGGCCACGGGGGTTTCAAGTACTTATAGGGGTAGTTATGGTAGGGTCTAGAATTGATAGGTTTTATTTAAGCAGGAATCTTCTGTCACCCTTGTCAGTATTTGAGGTAGATTCTCTCTGAATCACTGGATGGATTTTGTTTTCTTGAATGTTTCAGAGACCCCTCGCTTGGGGAGAGGTTATTGGAAGCTGAATTATCCACTCCTGGAAACGGAAATTAGACAATCCTTCGAGGACTTTCCTTCAGAATCAGTCCATTTACTGGGCCTATGTAAAGCAAATCAGAAGTGGCTGGGAAATAGTCAAAAGAGAGCTGCTAAGTTCTTCCGCCAGACCTCGAGCCTTAGGAATCTGAGGAGGAAACTCGAGCAGTTGGTCTCGACTGGAGGTAGCCACGAGGAGATCTCCAGGGTCTTTACTCAAGAAATGTCAGTATGATAGATACACATCCTTGGTGTTTGAGAGAGGGATTTGAGAGAGTCCTTGCCGGAATCCTACAAAAAGCTGCAGGATGTCAATAGGTTGTAAGGAAGGTGACGGCCTAAGGGACAGTACGGGTCTCTGAAACGGTCCAGAATCAGGAGATCCTGGAGATGTTAGGTCCTTTACTACATCTCTGGGGTAGGAGGTGAAGCTTGATCGGGACAATGCTCACTTTCACTGAGTAAAGCCATTCCTGAACAGGAATAAGGACTCTTTGACGATTTGACAGGAGAGATCAGAGTGAGGAAGGTGAATAGGGGGGCGTTGAGAGCCTAGCTCAAGAAGACCCCCGAGATCCAAATGGCCAACAATTCGGAATTTATAAGGACCATGAAGGAGGAAACCTTGGTTCCCTCTTGACTGAGTTATAAATGAGTGTCTCTCTTCAGGCGCTCTCTGCCAAACTCAATGTGGAGGTCCAGGCCCTGATCATTCCTGTCAAAGGGTAAAGATCCACAAAACGTATAGGTGTGACACCATCTAAAATATACTTTGAAATCGTAAGCGCATAAGGTGCACACTGAAAAAGGCCATAGCAACAATCTGTAAACAAATAACAGTGGCACACTAAAGACTAAGTAAAACCTCAAGGTATATAGGAATATGGAAATGCATTACTGCTAGGAAAATATGATAAAACCTGGGACTCTTAGTTTACAGTTTTGATCAAAGATTGTATAAGCTCACACTCCCAAAGTCAAGGGTGTTCCCAGAGCAGTGTGGTACTTACACTAAAACATGTTACCTAGCTAGAGGTCCATTCAGACTGCCATTTCCCCAGGAGTGATAGGAACTTGCAATTGAATTATCCTGCACTGGTTTAAAAGAGGCGGCTGAGTGCAGCAAGTCAATGAGATTGCCATGTCTCAAATAGACTACAAAACGTAATAGGCTGTAAAACTAAGAGTCCCAGGTTTTTCATATTTTCCTTAGCAGTAATGCATTTCCAATATTCCTATATACCTTGAGGTTTTACTTAGGCTTTAGTGTGCCACTGTGATTTGTATTAAAGGGTAAAGATCGGTCCCACATTGAGAATTGGCGTCCCATAGCGCTGCTCACTGTGGACATGAAGATTCCGGCAAAAGTGCTTTTCAATAGGCTGATAAAATCTGCCTCACAGCTCCTTTCATTGGCTCAGCACTCCTCCGTTCCCGGTCGCAGCAGCGTTAGCGCAGCCCTTGGTGTCAGGGAGGCTGTGGAGTGGGGCAGGGCAGGTCACTGGAAGGGGTTCACGCTGTCCTTGGATCAGGGAAAAGCTTTTGATTGGGTTAATCATGAGTACCTCTGGTCCACTCTTCTGAACTATGGCCTGCCGGGGAGGTTTGTAAATTGGTTAAAGATCTTGTATAAAGGGGCTGAGACTTTTCCATTGGTAAACTGTTGGTTCGGGCAACCTTTCAGGGTGGAATCTGGTGTTCGTCAAGGTTGTCCCCTAAGCCCTCTGCTTTACGCATTCGCAGTTGACCCCTTCTTAAGGAGGCTAGATTGTGGATCGTTGCCGGGGGTGAGGATGGCCTCGCGGACATTAGCACCTGCCCTGACGGTAATAGCCTATGCCGATGATGCCACTGTCTTTGTCTCTTCAAAAGAAGAGGCAGGATGGGTGATGTCAGAGGTAGAGAGCTATTCGGAAGCTTCCGGGTTCAGGATCAACCGGGATAAGTGCAGAGGTCTCTGCTTGGGAGAAGGAGACCCTACCTTTAATATTCCGGACACCCTCCCTGTGCCCCAGGAAACAGTAAAGATTCTAGGCATTGAATTCGGCCAGGGTAACTACTCGAAAAAAAATTGGGCGGACATGTTAAACAATGCCACTCAGAAGGTGGACCAGTGGAAGGGTTGGTCGTTAACCCTTAGAGAGAGAATTAGTTTGATCAAATCTTTCCTGCTCCCGTTATTCATCTACTTGAGCAGTGTGTGTCTTTTGCCCGAGTTTCTCTGGCCGCGGGTTTACAGTCTGTTCTTCCAGATGTTGTGGGGGAACAGAATGAACCTAATCAGGAGAGAGGTGACATAAACCCCACGAGGAGACTAGGGGGGGGGTTAGGTATGGTTAACCCCGTGGTGTTCCTAACAAAAAACCCTTTATTAAGATCAATGTAGCGTGCATGTGGACTGCAGCCCTCCCCTGTTGGGGTGTCTCCTGTCGGGAATGGTTCAGCCTTACTTCCCGGAATGGGAGTTGGGGGGTCAAGTGAAGTTCTTTCACAGGTCACCCAGATATTTTCCGGCTTATGTTGCCCTGACTCTGAAGATCATCCGCCGATGGGGTCTGGAGATGGTGGAGATAAGAAGTCTTACCAGTAAGCTCCTGGATGAGAGGGTGTTGTCAACCCATTTCCAGAGATCATTGGCCCTCAAGAATTGCCCAGGCCAGGATCTGAGGGCAGGGTTAAGTTTTTTGAATTCGGACTGGATCCCTTTAAAGGTTTGGGATGTGGCCCGATGTTGCTCCATGGAAAGCTTATGTTTTGGGTAAAGTGAAGTTC
>JAODAL010067308.1:0-17354 GCA_025379985.1 Phyllomedusa bahiana | reverse complement strand
TGCAAAGGACCTGTCTTAAACCACTCTAGAAGAACTTAAACGCCAAAAAATTTTGTACAAGGGGATTCCCCTTCATCCTCTTGCCCACAAGGAGGGAAAAGGGCATCACTGAGATCACATCAAATTTAAAACCTTCTGCCACATTACACAATTTCCCGAATCTCCTATACGGGGAACTTAAACTTCCCTCTCCTCCACCACCACGACTGGCAAAGGGACAAAAAAATGCCGGTGGGGGGTCCCCGGGAAAAAGGGGGCCCACTCTCGACGGGAGCTCCGACTTTGACCTAAAAACCCCTTATGATCTAATGTTTTACAGTTGGGTCTTTTGATAAAGGCTTAGTAGTATTCAATATTAAAACCCCTTGCTCATTGCCTAAACTGCCGGGGGTTTTTTCTAATCAAGTCTTTTTGTTACTACAAGTTTTTATATACACGTCACTATTTTTTTGGAAACAGGGGCTTGATGACAGGTGGGAGCGACGGGAAAATTTTTCTCCCCCCCCCTTTTTTTTTTTCATTTTTTCTTACCCACCCCCCCTCCTCTCTTTTCCTTTCCCCTCTCTCTAATCCCCTCTCTTCCCCTTGTTTAAACCAAATTTGCTCTTCATCCGCCCTCCCCCCCCCCTGTCCTACACCCATAATATTTTCTCCGGCGAGGTCCCGTGGGGTCTTCCTCGTGCTTGCACCTTTCCCACCCCAGGGACTACAGGCTGCAAAAACCCTTCTCCCCATTCGTTTTTTGACGGGGGGAGAGGGTTGAACTCCTTACTAACCCTTTTTCTTTCTCTTTTTTCTCTCTTCAAGAGATTTTCGTACTTCCCCCCTACCCCAAGGTCCCGACCGGTATTTCTCCCAATACATTTTTTACCTTGCTACAGGGGATTTGTACGTATTGTCTTCCCCTCTCCTATTTATCTACCCACAAGATGTTTTCTCCTAGGGGGCCTGAAAATTGTATTCTTTAAACAATTTTTGATCATGGCTAAGTTTGTTTCTTTTAATTTTAAGGGGCCTTAATTCGACACAAAAGAAGGTTGTTATATAGGGAACTTAGCATCGAGCAGAATAGTTTCTTCAAGAGAAACTTTTCAACAAAGGGGGAAATTTTCGGTTTGTTGGGGGGTTATACCCTACTGTTTTTCTCCCTCAACATAAAAGAAAGCGGAGTACCATATTTTTTGGAAACCACCCCCCCTGCAAGTAACGGTCCAAAAGATGAAAAGGGCCCAAATTTTAAAATCTTAATTGGCACATACCTAGGTCACCCTTCACTCTCTGTAATGCAACGCACCCACCAAGCTCAGATCCTTTTTTAAAAAACGGTTCAAAAAAATTTTAAAAGCTACCTCCTTACTGTTATAGGGGGGGGCGATTTTAATATACATTTTCCAGTCTCAGATGGACACATCCCAACCAAGACCTCTGACCCTGCCCACCCAGAATCCCAAAGGGATTTAAGGGGTTTAATCAAAAATTTTCTCTGTTTGATTATGGAGGATACTCACCCAAAACGAAAGATCAATCCCTTTTTTTTCACCACCCATAATTCCCAACCACGATAACATTTTTTTGGAACACCCTCCCGCGACTATGATTTGGGGGAAATAAACTCTATCTCGTGGTCGCCCACGCCCCAAATCACCTTGTCCTGAAATTGCAAAATGCCCCTTTTCGAAATTTACTAAATTTAAACGCATCTCAAAAGAACCCCAAACCGGGGAAAACTACTCAACATCCCCGGATTACTTCTCCCCAATGAGGGTCGTTACTTCCCCCACAGGTTTGGGGAACACAAAGGGCATTTTTGGGGGAGGGGGCATCTCAAGGTCAAAATTTAAGAGAAACACGAATCAACACGGGGGCCATCTCCATCCAACGACTGTTTGGGATCGTCTCTGGCTGCTAGCCGACCGGGGCCATACAAGAAAAATCTTGGGAAACATTCGCTCACACTAAAGTTTTTGGGCTCGGGGCAAAGGGAGAAATTTTTCTCTTTTTCAAAAAACGCATTATAAAGATAAAAAAAGTCATACCCTGAGGCCAGGGGGCCCCAAAGAAAGCGGGGAAACTAATCCTACGCCCTGAAATGAAAAGGGAAAGGGGCACTATACCCAGATTTAATTGGGAAATTATTTTCACAAAATTTTTTTTGACCTTAATTCTCTCCCGAAAACCTTTTCCCAAACTCAAAAGGGGAAAAGGGGCAAAGTTGCAAAAATTTCATCCCCGTAAATTTTTCCGTACTGCCGGGCCCACAATCAACCCGTTAACCCCCAAACCCTCAGAGGAACTGACGACCCCAAGTCCTGCCCTCGGAAAGCGCCAGGGCCTATGCCACCTCTCTTTATTTTCAAGAAAAGCCTCAACTTCTCCCCTACAACTCCCTTTATACAACCAACCAAAAAGTACCAAATTACCCACCCCCCAGTCTGCATTCTTATATCTCATTTAATCCCCAAACCAAACAAAAACCCCTTAGACGTTTCAAATTTTTTTGCCCCAAAACAAATTTTTTAAACCGATCTCAAAATTTTTTACAAAAAATATTGGGGCCCAAAAAACTAGCATATGGTTCCGCAACTGTGCCAAGGACCCAATAGGATTTTTTAAAACGCAGAGAAGGCCTTTGACCGCCTCAATTGGTCTTACATGATGGCTACCTTGTGGAGATTTGGGTTTGCGGGTCCATTTTTACAAGCTCTATGTTCGTTATACTCAATGACCACGGCAACTATTCGGCTCCCCTATGGTATGTCGCCTCTGATTAGGATCCTTAACGGTACTAGACAGGGACGCCCCCTCTCCCTCCTGATATTTGTGCTGTGTGTCGAACCCCTTGCTTGAGCAATTCGTTCAGATGGAAACATTAAAGGGGTAATGATTGGACATAATGAGTTTAAAATCTCTTTATTTGCAGATGACATATTACTAACTATAACGTCACCACACATAACGCTCCCCAATTTACAAGCCTTATTACACAGGTTTCAGGAGTTGTCAGGGTACAAAATTAACACCTCCAAAACGGAAGCCCTCCCTATTAACCTTCCTGAAAGTGTCCTGTCTAATTTAAAAGACAATTTCCATTATAATTGGAGATCAACGTCCCTAAAATACTTAGGAATTAATCTAACTGCCTCATATTCATCGCTTTATAATAATAACTTCCCTGGTAAATACACTGAAATTAGGAAGTCATTGCAGAGGTGGCTAAAAATACCCCTCTCCCTTCTGGGTAGAATCTCTGCAATAAAAATGAATCTACTACCCAAATTAATGTACTTATTCGAGGCTCTGCCCATCCCCATCCCTACGAAAGACTTGAAAGCTATACAAACCTCCTTCTTTAATTTTATTTGGTCAAATAAAAGACATAGAATCAGTCGAAACGTCATGGTGATGGGGAAGAGGGAAGGGGGTCTCGCAGTCCCGGATCTCATAAAATATTACTGGGCGTCCCAGCTTCGTAGGATCCCAGTCTGGTCCTCGCCACTGGCCACCTCCAAGTGGATGGAAAAAGAAAAATTATGGCTTGCACCGGTACACCCCAACTCCCAGCTATGGGCCACGTCCCACGTTCAAATGGACCGCCCGCTACTGGGCCCTATAAAACTAACTTGGTCAATTTGGAAAAAATGTATGAAAAAATTCAACATGTTCTCTTCCTCTTCGCCTATGACCTCCTTTTTATTCAACCCCCTAATTCCTGAGAGTTTGGGTAACC
Source organism: Phyllomedusa bahiana (assembly GCA_025379985.1). Classification (NCBI taxonomy): domain Eukaryota; kingdom Metazoa; phylum Chordata; class Amphibia; order Anura; family Hylidae; genus Phyllomedusa; species Phyllomedusa bahiana. Next base: position 13,627 of record JAODAL010067308.1, on the reverse strand, counting down.
TGTCTTTTAAACCATGGTTTGAGCGCAATCTTTTTAGAATTGCAGATATTGTTGACCATCGCACCAGACACATTCTTTCATTTCAGTCACTACAATCAGACTTTCAAATTCCAGAGAGGTGTCGATTTTCATACTTACAAATTTCACATTTTCTGACTTCCACATTGCGGTCTTCTAAGGTCTCGCTCCCACCTAGATTTGAACTGCTTTGCAGATCTTGCACCACGACCAGAGGCCTGATCTCTGATATTTACGCGCTCCTGTCAAACCCATCTCCAGAGGTTATTCCTAAGCACCCCTATATGTTAAAATGGGAGAGGCTTCTGGATAGACACTTCTCTCAGGAAGAATGGGAACTTATATGGAAACGAGAAGCTCAATCCTCATTATGCAATGTTTATAAAGAAAACCAATATAAAATATTGATGCTTTGGTATTACACCCCGTCTATATTGCACAAGTTTAATCCCGCTTTTCCGGATAACTGTTGGAGATGTGGTGAACAGGGTGCTCATGTCTTCCATGTTTTTTGGGAGTGTACGGTAATCCGACAGCTTTGGGTAGATGTTGTTAGCCTTATTACAGATTTGCTTGAGATACAACTCCCACTAGATCCAGCTGTCTGTTTGCTGAATCTATTCCCAAGACATCTGAAGAAGCCTATTCAGAAAATGATATTGCACGTATTGACTGCAACAAAATGTATGATTGCGTCTTTTTGGAAACGTGTCTACCCACCGAAGGTGGAAGATGTGCATAACCGGCTCAAGCACATCAGGTCCTTAGAGCAATTGACTGCCATGTTAAATGATAACTTAGATAACTTCCATTTGATAAGGGACATTTGGGACACATTTACCCTCACGCATAGCATCTAGGAAGGTTGTCCCCTTTGCCCCAATAGCCTCTCGGTTCTTATCTCTAGGTCTCCATAAATCGACATGTTCCCCTCCCCCTCCCCTCCCTTTTGTTTATGTCTGGATTATCTTTTTATGTCTAATATGTTGGTTTTATACTTCTATACCTTTCGGGTTACTTTAGACCTTTAACTATGGTTAATGTAGAGATATGTAATAGAATGTACTGTACACTTAAAAGCTAACCTTTAGGTTTGATACAATAGATCTATATTAAGGTCTCTGTTAGTACATGACTATTATATCTGGAGATACTCTTGTCTGAAGATACTGTTATTGTTCTGACATGTAAACTGCCTTTATCTCATTTCAAAAAACTTTAAAAAAACACAGTTGAACAAAAAAAAAAGTGCCATTACATGGGTTATCCTACCATAAAATCAAAATGATATGACATCAAAAGTCTGATAGGTGCGGGTCCCCTGTACTGGGAGCTCCAATAGAACAGAGCGGAGAACACAGCGCTCCCCTGTACTGAGAACTCCCATAGAACAGAATGGAGAACACAGCGCTCCCCTGTACTGAGAACTTCCATAGAACAGAATGGAGAACACAGCGCTCCCCTGTACTGGAACTCCCACAGGACAGAATGGAGAACACAGCTCTCCCCTGTTCCGGGAACTTCCACAGGACAGAATGGAGAGTACAGCGCTCCCCTGTACCAGGAACTCCCATAGAACAGAATGGAGAACACAGCGCTCCCCTGTACTGAGAACTCCCATAGAACAGAATGGAGAACACAGCACTCCCCTGTTCCGGGAACTTCCACAGGACAGAATGGAGAGTACAGCGCTCCCCTGTACCAGGAACTCCCATAGAACAGAATGGCGAACACAGCGCTCCCCTGTACTGAGAACTCCCATAGAACAGAATGGAGAACACAGTGCTCCCCTGTACTGGGAACTCCCATAGAACAGAATGTAGAACTGGGAACTCCCATTGAACACAATGGAGAACACAGCACTCCCCTGTACTGAGAACTCCCATAGAACAGAATGGAGAACACAGTGCTCCCCTGTACTGGAACTCCCATAGAACAGAATGGAGAACACAGCGCTCCCCATACTGGGAACTCCCATAGAACAGAATGGAGAACACAGTGCTCCCCTGTACTGGGAACTCCCACAGAACAGAATGGAGAACACAGCGCTCCCCTGTACTGGGAACTCCCATAGAACAGAATGGCGCTCCCCTGTACTGGGAACTCCCATAGAACAGAATGGAGAATACAGCGCTTCCCTGTACTGGGAACTCCCATAGAACAGAATGGAGAACACAGTGCTCCCCTGTACTGGGAACTCCCATAGAACAGAATGGAGAACACAGCGCTCCCCTGTACTGGGAACTCCCATAGAACAGAATGGAGAATACAGCGCTTCCCTTTACTGGGAACTCCCATAGAACAGAATGGAGAACACAGTGCTCCCCTGTACTGGGAACTCCCATAGAACAGAATGGAGAACACAGCGCTCCCCAGTACTGGGAACTCCCATAGAACAGAATGGAGAACACAGTGCTCCCCAGTACTGGGAACTCCCACAGAACAGAATGGAGAACACAGCGCCCCCCTGTACCGGTAGCTCCCATAGAACAGAATGGCGAACACAGCGCTCCCCTGTACTGAGAACTCCCATAGAACAGAATGGAGAACACAGTGCTCCCCTGTACTGGGAACTCCCATAGAACAGAATGGAGAATACAGCGCTTCCCTGTACTGGGAACTTCCATAGAACAGAATGGAGAACACAGTGCTCCCCTGTACTGGGAGTTCCCATAGAACAGAATGGAGAACACAGTGCTCCCCTGTACTGGGAACTCCCATAGAACAGAATGGAGAACACAGCGCTCCCCTGTACTGGGAAGTCCCATAGAACAGAATGGAGAACACAGCGCTCCCCTGTACTGGGAACTCCCATAGAACAGAATGGAGAAGACAGTGCTCCCCTGTACTGGGAAGTCCCAAAGAACAGAATGGACAGACACAGCGCTCCCCCTGTACGGGAACTCCCATAGAACAGAATGGAGAACACAGTGCTCCCATCTACTGGGATCTCCCATAGAACAGAATGGAGAGCACAGCGCTCCCCTGTACTGGGAACTCCCATAGAACAAAATGCAGAACACAGCGCCCCCCTGTACTGGGAATTCCCATAGAGGAGAATGGAGAACACAGCGCTCCCCTGTACCGAGAACTCCCATAGAACAGAATGGAGAACACAGCTCTCCCCTGTACTGGGAACCCCAGAGAGGAGAATGGAGATCACAGCGCTCCCCTGTACTGGAACTCCCATAGGATAGAATGGAGAACACAGCGCTTCCCAGTACTGGGAACTCCCATAGAATAGAATGGAGAACACAGCGCTTCCCTGTACTGGGAACTCCCATAGAGAAGAATGGAGAACACAGCTCTCCCCTGTACTGGGAACTCCCATAGAGCAGAATGGAAAGGGGTGTACAGGCCTGACCTGTTCTCCATTCTGAGCCGACACTTTTGGGTACTCAATCCCGAGATGGATGCAGATCCCAGAGGTGAGACCCGCACCTATCAAACTTCAATGACAATACTATGGATTTGCCATCAAAGTCTATAGTGGGAACACCTCTCTAAGAAGTCGGGAAAGGCTATGTGATAGCCACATCAATCAAGAACTGCCACCAATATTAAAGGGACAGTTTAATTGGACAGACGTCCATCCAGTTCAGCATACTGTGCTATAGTGTTGATCCAGAAAAAGGAAAACCTCCCATGAGGTAGACTTGTCCTCATTTTATGGAAAAATTTCCTTCCCGACACCAATCTGGAAATCAGAATATATCCCTGGATCAGTGACCCTTCTCCAGAATCCCCGTCACTATAACTTGTTATATTATTACATCTAGAAATGCATCCAGACCCTTCTCCAGAATCCCCGTCACTATAACTTGTTATATTATTACATCTAAAATGTCTCCAGACCCTTCTCCAGAATCCTGGTCACTATAACCTGTTATATTATTACATCTAGAAATGTCTCCAGACCCTTCTCCAGAATCTATTATTACATCTAGAAATGTCTCCAGACCCTTCTCCAGAATCCCGGTCACTATAGCTTGTTATATTATTACATCTAGAAATGTATCCAGACCCTTCTCCAGTATCCTGGTCACTATAACTTGTTATATTACTACATCTAAGATGTAATCCAGACCCTTCTCCAGAATCCCGGTCCACTATACCTTGTTATATATTACATCTAAGAATGTATCCAGGACCCTTCTCCAGAATCCTGGTCACTATACCTTGTTATATTATACATCTAGAAATGTATCCAGACCCTTCTCCAGAATTCCGGTCACTATAACTTTTCTATTATTACATCTAGAAATGTATCCAAGACCCTTCTCCAGAATCCCGGGTCACTATACTTGTTATATTATTACATCTAGAAATGCATCCAGACCCATTCTCCAGAATCCCGGTCACTATAACTTGTTATATTATTACATCTAGAAATGGTATCCAGACCCTTCTCCAGAATCCATGGTCACTATAACCTGTTATATTATACATTCTAGAAATGTATCCAGACCCTTCTCCAGAATTCTGGTCACTATAACCTGTTATATTATTACATCTATAAATGTAACCAGACCCTTCTCCGAATCCCGGTCACTATAACATTGTTATATAATTACATCTAGAAATGTATCCAGACCTTCTCCAGTATCCTGGTCACTATAACTTTTATATTACAACATCTAGAAATGTATCCAGACCCTTCTCCAGAATCCCGTCACTATAACTTGTTATATTATTACCATCTAGAAATGTATCCAGACCCTTCTCCAGTATCCTGGTCACTATAACTGTTATATTACTACATCTAGAAAATGTATCCAGACCCTTCTCCAGAATCCTGGTCACTATAACTTGTTATATTACTACATCTAGAAATGTATCCAACCCTTCTCCAGAATCCTGGTCACTATAACTTGTTATATACTACATCTAGAAATGTTATCCATACCCTTCTCCAGAATCCGGTCACTATAACTTGTTATAATATATACATCTAGAAATGTATCCAGACCCTTCTCCATATCCTGGTCACTATAACTTGTTATATTACACATACTAGAAATGTATCCAGACCCTTTCTCCAGAATCCCGGTCCCTATAACTTGTTATATTATTACATCTAGAAAAAGAAACCAGACCCTTCTCCAGAACCTGGTCACTATACCTTGTTATAAATTTTTACATCTAGAAATGTATCCAAACCCTTCTCCAGAATCCTGGTCACTATAATTTGTTTATTATTACATCTAGAAATGTATCCAGACCCTTCTCCAGAATCCTGGTCACTATAAATTGTTATATTATTACATCTAGAAATGTATCCAGACCCTTCTCCAGAATCCTGGTCATTATAGGTTGTTATATTATGGGCACCCTTTTTTGATCTCGGTTAGTGAATTCACCATGACAAGTTCCTCTATCAGAGAGTTCCACAGTCTCACTGCTCTTACAGTAAAGAATCCCTCTCTATGATTAGGTAGAAACCTTCTTTTCTCCAGATGTAGAGGACAGCCTCTTGTTCTAGATACAATCCTGGGTATAAATGGATCTTGAGTATTGTAGTCCACCCAGTACTGTTATTATTTTTGTTGCACCTTTGAACCTGTTCAATCTCTACAATGTACTGGTGCCCAGAACTGTACACAATATTCCATGTGTGGTCTGACCAGTGACTTGTATAATGGGAGAATGATGTTCTCATCATGTGCCTCTTTGCGTCTTTTAATACACCCCAGCAGGGTCCTCATCTCTTGGTCAGAGTTTAATGCAATAACAAAGAGTGTCACTCTTTTTGGAGGACCTCTTCTGTCCTGTGTTATTCAGACAACCCACTGATATGAATGAATAGGTGTAATACTTAATTTCACCTGTGGTGGCGCTGTAGGTAAAGTCAGCACTTACTACCAGGTTTCTATGTTGATCGCAGCTGATTGCTGGGAGGAGACTTTGTAATTATCTTATTGTCAATGAACTCTTCTCACAGGGCTTGTCCTCATCTATTATTCCGCCCCCAAAAACACAAAACAAAATATAAAATTAACCATTAAATGCTGTGCCAAAAATAAGCCACCAGTTTTTCTGTTAGAATAATGACTATGTCATGTTATAAATGTTGATTTAATCTAAGACAACCCCCTATACATTAATATCGTCCACTGGAAGGTGACATGGACTTTCTTGGTCATCATGACTACAAGAGTAGGTTCCTGTACGTGACAACCAAGCAGAGTATAGGAGAATAGGAGCCATAACCTGCATGGTCTCTCACCTTTCCTCAATCAGTAACGTCATTTAATCCTGGTGGTCGTTCTGCTGTTTCTGCCTGTTTTCGGCTCATTGTCTGGTTTAGTCCCTGACTCTTAACTGTCTTGAGCTGTTGCTCATTATCTAGCCACTGCCACCAGTCTGGGCCGGAGAGATTGTGCAGAATAAGACCAAGAATGGAGCCATTGCTAGAAACTCCAGAAGACCAGGAATAGAGCCACCACTCCAGCAGAAAAAGGCCAGAAATGGAAATACCACTGGAAGCAGGAGTAGACCAGTAATGGAGCTACCACTAGAAACAGAAGACCAGGAATGGAGCCACCGCTAGAAGCAGAAGACCAGGAATGGAGCCACCGCTAGAAGCAGAAGACCAGGCATGGAGCCACCACTAGAAGCAGAAGACCAGGCATGGAGCCACTATTAAAAGCAAGAGAACAGAAGTGGAGCCATCACTAGTAGCAGAAGACCAGGAATGGAGCCACCACTAGAAACAGAAGACCAGGAATGGAGCCACCACTAGAAACAGAAGACCAGGAATGGAGCCACCACTAGAAACAGAAGACCAGGAATGGAGCCACCACTAGAAACAGAAGACCAGGAATGGAGCCACCACTAGAAGTAGGAGAACAGGAATGAAGCCACCACTAGAAGCAGAAGACGACCAGAAATGGAGCCACCACTAGAAGCAGAAGACCAGAAATAGAGCCACCACTAAAAGCAGGAGAACAGGAATGGAGCCACCACTAGAAGCAGGCGACCATGACTGGAGCTAAAACTAGAAGCAGGAGAACAGGAATGGAGCCATCACTAGAAGCAGGAGACCAGGAAATGGAGCCATCACTAGAAGCAAGAGACCAGGAATGGAGCCACAACTAAAAGCAGAAGACCAGGAATGGAGCCACCACTAGAAGCAGGAGACCAGAAATGGAGCCATCACTAGAAGCAGAAGACCAGGAATTGAGCCTCCACTACAAGCAAAAGACCAGGAATGGAGCCTCCACTACAAGCGGAAGACCAGGAATGGAGCCACCACTCCAACAGGAGAAGACCAGGAATGGAGCCACCACTAGAAGCAGAAGACCAGGAATGGTGCCACCACTAAAATCAGAAGACCAGGATTGGAGCCACCACTAGAAGCAGGAGACCAGGAATGGGACCACCACTAGAAGCAGGAGGAGACCAGGAATGGAGCCACCACTAGAAGCAGGAGGAGACCAGGAATGGAGCCACCACTAAAAGCAGAAGACCAGAAATGGAGCCATCACTAGAAGCAGAAAACCAGGAATGGAGCCACCACTACAAGCAAAAGACCAGGAATGGAGCCACCACTAGAAGCAGGAGACCAGGAATGGGGCCATAACTAGAAGCAGGAGACCAGAAATGGGGTCCACTTTAGAGATATTGCATTGTATCAATGTAGTCATAGAGGCCAAACGTTCCTCTCTGCAGTCCCCTAAAGCATGATGTTCTGCATATTCTATATTTCACATTCGTGCAGGTTTTGTTCCTCCAGTATTTAGGTTTCTGCAAGTAGTGACGCTCATCCTGGGATAAAATCACCTGTATTGGTGGAAGGACACAGCTTGTTCTAGCTGAGAATTGGAAAACAAAACCGAAAGGGCCTGAGAGCTGCAGATGTAGAGCGTCCTCCTTGTTGTAAATTTAGGGATGCACCAGCTGCATCCAGCTTTATGCTCCTATATCTCATGTACAGGAACAGGGATGTTAATTTTCCCGAGCTCTGCAGCAGAACACCCGCAGAACATTTTTTGGCAAACACCAGCTATTGATCTGCAAATCTTCAACGTTGTTGCTGTCCTCCCTGCCAGGGAGACATTAGAGCCTTGCAGCACGCTTTATAGATGGAAAATTACGTACAATTAAAGTGAGTTTAGCAGAAGAGAATTTCTCATGAATACAAATCCAGACTATTCTTGGCAGAGGATTTTTTTTTTTGGGGGGGAGGGATAAAATTGAAATAAAACCAAACAAAGGCTTCATCTTCACCAGAAAAATTCAAGAGCACAAATAAGATGATGCAAAGAGGGATTATCGTCATCCCTTATACCGATCCATGGATTAAACCATCACTCATCCCATCTATGGTCTGTTGGGGAGAACTTCAACACGTTGACTCAAGGTAGTTAACAGGCGGCTGTGCTGTCACTTTTTTAGGATCCACCACAACGGATCCAGGGCAGAAATCCACATTTTTTTCCAGTGCACTGAACTTCTTCCCTTTCCAGGTCCTGGCTTCTTCACTCTTCTAACAAGAGGAAAAGAACTAACCCAGCTGAACTTACCTGTCGGCGGCTACGATACTGTTATGAATGGGAGGATTCCCCCGCCATTTCATCCTCTCCTGCTTTTTAGGTCAACAGGAGTTAATATTATTTCTGTCTTGTTTGTGTTTGTTTGGAGCGGTTTTATGGCAACTGCTCAGGATCCTTGCTTGTAAGATGATCTGGGTTGCACACCTGAGCTTGTTAGGATTCTGTAAAGTTTAGCTGAATAGGGCGTTCTGTGCAGAGTATAAGTTGGATCCTGTCTAGTTCTGCTGTGGGTGGTTGTTATGTCCAGTGACTGTCCGTTGTGTTAGTACCTTGTTTCTTGTCTTAGTCTTTTTGGTCTAGTTTTGGACTTAGTTGCTTTGGAGAATTATAGATCTGGTTTTTGTCTAGTTTCTGTTGGGCCCTGCCCTGGACTTGCTGGGTCCTAAAGCCACTTGCTAGCTTAGGGACATATTTGAGGAAAGGTGCTAGTTTTGCATCAGGGATAGAGGCTCTTGTGTTAGGGGTAGTAAAAGAATGAGTTTTTAAGGGTATGCATAGGGACACTTAGCTAGGGACAGTTATTATTACTATCCCACTCCTGGAGCGTACACACGTTAAAATCTCCACCAAATAGTGCACTTGTTTACTTTCGCCTGTAGTCCATGACTGAATCATCTGGCGATGAGTTGTTTTACTTATATGCTTCATATTGCCTGTTCATGTGACTGCTGGTGTACTTATTCTGTTGCTAGTTGTTGTTTGGAGTCCACCAGCATCATTACAACTACAAGCCTAACTGGGTGCACATGTGTCATACTTGCCAACCCTTCTGTTTCTTCCAGGAGATGCTCCCCTCTTACTCCTCTCTCTCTTTTCTCTCCTGTTATACTCTTTTTCTCACTTCTACTCCTCTTCTCTCCTCTCTCTACCTCACTCTCTTGGCATGTTCCCCTCTCTCTCGATCTCTCTCCTTCTCTCTCAATTCCTGACTGGGATGTACTTAAATCTTTCTCTTCTCAGCTTAATAATTTTCTGTCATGTCCATTGTCCATGTAGAGGGGCAGCTGCCCTGCCTCTATAGCTCGCTCTGTTCCTACTTCATTCTCTCTCTTGGCATGTTCCCCTCTCTCTCGATCTCTCTCCTTCTCTCTCAATTCCTGACTGGGATGTACTTAAATCTTTCTCTCTCTCAGCTTAATAATTTTTGTCAGTGTCCATTGCCCAGTGTAGAGGGGCAGCATGCTCCTGCTCTATAGTCGGCTTGTGTCCAAGATGACCTTTTTCTGGCTAACAAACAGGATGCGACTTAACTATAACTGGTTCTATAGCTATTATGTTTTTTCCCGTTAATCCTAGCCAGGGAGGGCGCAGGCATTTTAATTTTCCATTGGAGGAAATGAGGAAGGCATCATTTGCCCTATATGCATAAGCTACCAAAATGCTTTGGTCCGGCCACATGGATGCCATATATTAGGTGTGGCCTTATGACTCTTGAGTTTGCATTGGGACCAAGATCTTCAGGTTTTCAGCATGTGGAGAATACGAGACATAATGTAGAAGAGGATGACAAAGGAACAGGAAAGTTCAATCCAGGGCTGTTTTGAGAGTGGGGCGGGCAGCCAGCTGGGGTGCCACTCACCATAAGATGGGTTTGGGGTTTTACTGATGTTGAACTTCTGTTGACTAAGTTGCCTCTGTATGGCCGTGTGCAGCTGTGGGAGGTAGATCTGGCTGTTGGTGTCAATGGGCTCATGGAGAAGGTAGGGATGGTTTGTTGCTGTCCCTGCTTTCTCAACCATTGTATACACAGCACTCAATGAGCGCTGCATATACAGATAGTTAGAAAACCGTCAGGCTTCTCAGCCCCTGTGGTCACGTGACCTTCGGGGCTCGGTAACTTCAGAAGCATCTGGGTCTTTTCAGATACAAATCATCTCTGCAGTCAGTGCTGGGGGCTGTAATTCCTTGTAACTGAGGCAAATATATCAGCTACAGAGGAAATCAGCAAGAAAAAAAAAAGTTTTGTGAAAATTCCCCCACAGTTCTGACCTTATGAGGGACACAATATGTAAAATAAATAAAATAAAATAAAAACAAAAAATAAAATAGTAAAAAAAAAAAAAAACACTGACATACCAAACTGCATATTTTAGCCCCTACCCTGGCAACCCTAAAACTTGTTATCATATATGTGTCTGACAGAAAAGTAACACAATTCTAAAACTTATTATAGCGCCACTATTTTTTTTTATCATTTTCCCTGATATTATAACAAATATTTTTAACCATTTTTCCTTATATTCTAGAAAAATCAATTGAAAAAATTAATTTAAAATAAAGCCTTAAATAACTCAAAAATTATTATAGTAACCAAGTGCGAGAAAATGTTGTATTATTCAAACCCGCGTGTATTTAAGAAAAGTAAAGGGGGAGGGCAGTCGTGAGGTGGTTAATGGCAATGCGGCGTGGCATGGCGCAATATGTTAATTTTTTTTTTCTCCCCACCCCAAATGCCATTTTAACCTAGAAACTGCCCTGGTCGAGTCTATATTGTAACAACAGCCAAGACCTCTCTCCTCCTAAATAGTGGTGGAGACCTCGCTCGCTCCTCCAAAGAGCAAGAAAACATTTATCACTTCCCGCTGCCGCCTCACTAATGGCGCGGCGGTGGTGGTGGCTTCCTCCCACGGCTGCTCCTCCTCGTCCACGCTAACTTGATTAGACTATTACGGATGGAGTAATTGGATTAGACCTGTGGGAACCTCCAGCCGTCTCCCTCTCCAGTGACAGCCTCATCGGCAGACGGGTCCTGGACGTCACTCGAGCGCAGTACACGCCTGGTCGTATCCAATCATTTATCACTTCTGCCTAATGGCCTGTACACTAGATGGGGCATACAGATGCCGGGGCCCCCCACTGCCTCACCAGATGGACGGATCTGCGTTGACTGATCAGTGCAGCTCCAGCAATTAGAGGGAATATGTTCAAGGTTTGTGAACTATTCGTATTAATCTCGTGTCACTTTCATGCATTTCATTTTGTCAGGTTTAAGAGGTGAAGAATTCAGGAAGATATGAGAAATGGCTGCGAGGCGAAGGAAGATAAAATCCGGCACAAAGCTCATTCTCGCTGCTGAGGAGCTGCAACCATGATCAAGGCAGACGGTGAAGAATTGAAACCCAAAGTATTTTATAAAGTACAAATATGTATGGGTCCTAAAATAATGGTCCAAAGCTCTTCTAAGTAAATATCTTCCCCCCTCAGATCCTCCTTAATGCAGACCCAAGAACAGACCCATTTTGATAAAGACCCCAAGTCAGATCCTCGTTAATACAGATTCCAGACCTCAAACCAGTCCCTCCATGACATAGAGACCTTAGACCAGAGGTGCAGATGCTCCTGTCTCCTGGTTCCCACAGGTCCTCTTACCTCCAGGACATCAGATCCCCCTTAAACCAGACCCCAGACCAGACTCCTTTTGATAAAGACCCCAAGTCAGACCCCCATTCATTCAGATCCCAGACCTCCATAATAAAGACCTCAAACCAGCCCCACTATGGCACATAGACCTCAGACCAGAAGTGAAGGTACTCTTTCCTCCTCAGTCCTGAACTCCTCTCACTTCCCGAGCATTAGAAACTTAAACCAGACCCCAGGCCAAATTCCTTTTGATAAAGACCCCAAGTCAGACCCCCATTAATTCAGATCCCAGATCTCCATGATAAAGACTTCAAACCAGTGATGCCATGGCACAGAGACCTTAGAACTGGCGTGAATATGATCCCCCTTCTTGTTCCCTCACTCCTCTTATATTCTGAGCATCAGATCCCCCTTAATCCAAACCCCAGACCAGACCCTTTCAACAAAAACCCCAAGTCAAATCCCTATTAATTCAGATCCCAGACCTCCATGATAAAGACCTCAAACCAACCCCATAATTGCATAGAGACATCATACCAGAGATGCATATTCCCCTCTTCTCATTCCTGCACTCCTCTTACCTCCTGAGCATCAGTTACCTCTTAATGTAGACCCCAGACCCCTTTTGATAAAGACCCCAAATCAGACCCCCAATTAACGTAGATCCAATACCTCCATTATAAAGACCTCAAACCAGCACCACCATGGCACAAAGACCTAAGACCAGAGGTCCAGATACTCCCCTCTCCTCATTCTTGTAGTCCTGAGCATCAGATCCCAGACTCTACTTGATAAAACCCCAAATCAGATCCTTATTAACACAGATCCCAGACCTCCATAATAATGACCTTAAACCAGCCCCACTATTGCATAAATACTTTAGACCAGAGGTGCAATTACTAATCTCAAACTGGTCCTGTAGTTCTCTTACCTCCTAAGCAACTGTTCCCCCTTAATGCAGACCCCAGTCCAGACCATTTTGGTTAAACATTCCAAAACAAACCCCTATTAATACAGATCACAAACCTGCATAATAATAACCTTAAACCAGCCCCACTATTGCATAGAAACTTTAGACCAGAGGTGCAGACACTTCTCTCAAGTTGGTCCTGTGGTTGTCTTACCTCCTAAGCATCAGTTCCCCCTTAATGCAGACCCCAGACCAGAACATTTTGGATAAAGACCCCAAATCAAACCCCTATTATTACAGATTCCAGACCTCCAGAATGGAGATCTGAAACCAGCGCCACCATTGCATAAAGATCTTATAGTAGAGATGCAGATACTTCCCTCTCCTCAGTCCTGTAGAGTCCTTATCTCCTGGGCATCCAATCTCCTTTATGCAGACCCCAGACTCCTTTTGATAAAGACCCCATATCTGAACCGCATTAACTCAGATCTCAGACCTCATGATAAAGACCTCAAACCAGCTACCATTGCATAGAGACCTTAGGCCAGAGGTGCGCATGCTCCCCTCACCTCAGTCCTGCAGCTCTCTTACCTCCTGAGCATCAGATTTTGGATGTGCTTCTGCTGTGTTCTGGCGGCTATTTAAATAATCAGACATATGAATTAAGTCCTGTTCCCTTTCACATTGCAAATGCATCCATATTTGGACTCATATTGAGACTACTACACCAATGCGTTTAGTGATATTTCACTCTTGTTCATTTTGCTTAGAGATTATCTGCAGT
>JAODAL010067307.1:0-17354 GCA_025379985.1 Phyllomedusa bahiana | reverse complement strand
ATTCGCCCGATGTCGATGGCCAACGTAATCGCTCAACACTTCTCATTAGAAAAAGAATGCTGAAGTTCATATTCCCAGCTCTTTTGATAAGGGGGTTTATTGGAAGAAAGGCTGCTAATCAACAGCTCATATTCATATATTTGCAATATAAGATGTGTCAGTGTTTGCTTTTCACACATAGTAATTCAAACAGCAGACAGATCTCTGTGAAGATGTTATCTAGTCATGTTACTTAAGTAAAATGTCTAATTTGCATATACTGCTGCCAGCTATTTGGTGAGTTTTTTTGAGAAGGAGTTAACTCTTCATATGTTTTAAATAAGGTAGAACTAAGAAAATCAAGAATTGTAAGAGGGTTTATATCAGATCCATAGTGATATAGAATGAATTAAGACTGCCAGTGCTGGATAAACCAAAATTGAAATAAGTGGTTCATCAGGGGTAAACAATTCATGTTGTGTACCAATAGCTCGGAATATAGATGAGGTGATCTGGGAAATAAGAGGCAGTGCTGTTTTATAGGGCACTATACAAGGAATTGATGACAGTGGAAAACCACTTAAAGATTCTTCCATTTGGACCCATTGCTTGGAAGTTTTAAGGTGGAACCAATCTAATACTCTGGTAGGTACTGCCCCCTATCTTGACTTCTCCAACTCTCGACACCCTATATCTGACCACAACCTGCCTACCTTCACCACACTCTCCACCCCACCTGCTCCTCCTGTCTCAAATATAGTGCACCCCCACAGGAACCTACAAAACCTTAACCCTCACACGCTCTCTAATTCTCTTGCACCTTTTTCTACCATCATCATTTGATGACCCTGACACAGCCACTGCTTTCTACAACCACACAATCTCCTCCACACTCGATTTGGTCGCCCCTCTCACACACAACAGAACCCGCAAAATCAACAGACAACCCTGGCACACAGATTGACTAAACAGATGAGGTGAGCCTCCAGAATTGCTGAACACCACTGGAAGAAAACCCGCTCCACCAATGACTTCACCACATATAAACAATCACTACACACATTTGAATCTGCACTCACCTCAGCCAAACAGAACTACTTCACCAATTTCATATCCTCTCTGTCTCACAACCCCAGACAACTTTTTAACACCTTCAACTCTCTCCTCCGTCCACCAGCACCTCCTCCCCCATCCCTCCTTTCAGCAGACGACTTTGCCACCCACTTTCTAAACAAGACCAACCTCATAAGAGAAAGCTTCACCCCACTGTCCCCTTTGCCCACATCCATGCCTGCACAGTCCCCACCGCCCCCCCGTCTACCTTCACCGTGCACTTCCCCCTAACTTGCTTCTCCACTGTCACTCATGACAAGCTCTCCTCTCTACTCTCCAAATCCAACCTCACTACCTGTAACCTTGATCCACTCCCATCCCACCTCATCTCAGACCTCAGCCCTATTATACTCCCAGCTCTCACCCATCTTTTCAACCTATCGCTAACCTCTGGAATCTTCCCTTCACCATTTAAGCATGCCACCATCACTCCGATCCTAAAGAAACCATCTTTTGACCCCTCCTCTGTGTCCAAATATCGCCCCATCTCACTGCTTCCATTTGCTTCTAAACTTCTCGAGCAGCACGTCCATCTTCACTGTCCTCCCATCTGTCCTCAAACCTTCTTCTTGACCTACTGCAATCTGGTTTCCGATCCCATCACTCTACTGAAACCGCCCTAACCAAAGTCACCAATGACCTATTAACCGCTAAAGCCTCACGTCACTACTCGATCCTTCTCCTCTTAGACTTATCCTCTGCCTTTGACACTGTTGACCATTCCCTCCTGCTACAAATCCTCTCCTCCCTCGGCATCACGGACTTGGCTCTTTCCTGGATCTCCTCGTACCTCACTGAGCGGACATTCCGCGTCTCTCACTCTCTCTCCACCTCCTCCCCCCGGCCTCTCTCTGTTGGTGTAGCCCAGGGTTCAGTCCTGGGCCCACTACTCTTCTCAATCTACACTCTTGGCCTGGGTCAGCTCATAGCATCACACGGCGTTCAATACCACCTGTATGCCGATGACACCGAACTTTACATCTCTGGCCCAGACATCAACTCTTTACTGTCCAAGATCCCAGATTGCTTGTCGTCCATTTCCTCCTTCTTCTCCTCCCATCTCCTAAAACTTAGTGTAGAGAAAACTGAACTCATCATCTTTCCACCGTCCCACTCCATCCCTCCATCTGATCTCTCTATTACAGTCAACGGCTCCACACTCTCATCGGTCCCGCAAGTCCGCTGCCTTGGGATAACCCTTGACTCCGCTTTGTCCTTCAAACCACACATCCAAACACTCACCTCTGCCTGCCGCCTCCACCTGAAAAATATTTCACGAATCCGCGCATTCATTAACCCTGTCACTCCAAAACTTCTGGTCCATGCCCTCGTCATCTCCCGCCTAGATTACTGCAACATCCTTCTCTGTGGCCTCCCGTCTAGCACTCTTGCTCCCCTTCAATCCATCCTCAACTCTGCTGCCCGTCTTATCCACCTCTCTCCTCGCTACTGCTCTGCCCCTCTCCTCTGACAATCCCTTCACTGGCTACCTATTGCCCAGTGAATTCACTTTAAGTTGCTAACCATGACCTACAAAGCTCTCCATAACCTCTCCCCTCTATACATATCTGCCTTAATCTCCAGATACTCCCCCTCACGCAATCTCCGCTCCTCACAGGACCTTCTTCTCTGCTCTCCCCTTATCAGCTCCTCACACAACCGTCTCCAAGACTTCTCCCGTGCTTCCCCCACACTCTGGAACTCACTTCCCCAACACATCAGACTCTCTTCCACTTTCACCAGCTTCAAAAGCAACCTGAAAACACATCTTTTCAGATTAGCCTATAAACTATAGTACCCCTTCTGTCACTACACCCTCCACAAACATGTCTGTCCCCACCTTCTGTCTCTTTCCCCCTTTCTTGTAGATTGTAAGCCCTTGCGGGCAGGGTTCTTTTTCCCTCTGTGCCAGTTGATTGTCACATACTGTCAGCATTGAACTTGTTTGACTTATGTTATGTTTGTAACCCTCTTGAATGTACAGCGCCCTGGAATCAATGGCGCTCTAAAATTAATAATAATTATAATAAGATCTTCTATGAGAGAGCCAGCCCTCCTTATATTTTATATATACAGCCACTAAAAAAAATATTTTGAGTAACTACCTTTGACCTATATGGGAGCTCTTCAACTTCACCATGTGCAAATCCAATGAATCATAGGTCATATAGTTCCTTGGTCAAATTTCTACATAAAGTTATATTTATTTCATGCAAATCGAAGCTTTGACAACACACTTCGTAAAATTTCAGATAAGTATAATAAAATATAGAATACTCAAGTACTAGCGGAATCAAGTTCTTTCATTATCCAGCTTTACAGTCCTGAAGGGATAGTGAGGAAAATGCTGGACGCCAGCAGAGGATCCGCACACCTGTGTGATGTTTTGGGGGTAGCTCCACCCCTTTCTCAAGCCAACCCTTCTGTCATTTTTGGCCTAATTGAAATATTGAGTTTCTTACATATCCAGAAAAATTGAGCAATTTATTTATTAATTTATTAATACTCTGAAAAAAAACTGACTGTGTTGCCCCTTTTAATGGGAATTTAATTTGCAGTGTATCAACTACAGAGTTTTCAAGGTTGACGTTAAATGCTACACTTTTTGAAAAGTTGACTTTAAAATTGTTGACGAGGCTATATTCCTTTACAAAACTCATAAAAACTGGTAGATGTAATCAGTTGCGTGATTCATCAGTGAAAGCAGAACACTTACATTGTGCCTGTCCTATTTCAATCCATCCGCTCTGATAGCCTATATAAGATGCTCCATTATGATCACGTAAAAAATAGGGGAATGGGGACGGCCCTGCCTAGTGCCTGTCATGGTGCACGATATGGCCCCTGTCATGGACCACGGACATGCCTGTGCATGCCATGGCCCCATCACCGCTGCAGCGCTTCCCCTGCAATATACTTAATATATAATGTATGTAAAATAGGATGCCAAAATAATTTGAATACAGGTGAACTTAAGGCATTGCTCTGCCTAGAGACGGATTCCGAGATTGTAATCAAACCTTCGGGCACGGAGGGTAACATAGTTGTTATGGGATTTATATATAGTTATGTATAAAAAGCTTTTTGGTGACAGAGGGTTATGCAGTGTTACCTCAAGATCCTACTGAAAGACATGGTAATAGAAACATTGGATCAGTCTCTAAAGAGGAATTACATTTTTTATTTCCAAAGCACCCACATGTCCCTACCTTCTACTCATTACCTAAAGTGTATAAAGGGCTAAATCCCCTTAAAGGACACCCAATTGTGTCAGGCATTGGATCCCTGACACATTGCAACCTACATAGATAGAGTACTGAGAGAATTTGCACTTATGTTACCATCCTATATCAGGGATACAGCTGGTTTGCTGAAAAATCTAGCAAATCTGGTAGTTGACGGTCATGTTAAGCTTGTGTCTATAAATATGGAGGCATTGTATAGTAACATACCTCATGAACATGGTGTCCACTCTGTAGAACATTTCTTGAGGTCCAGAGGGATTTAGTATTGTGCACATAAACGCTTTGATATTAAATCTAGTGTTGAGCGAACAGTTCAAGAAAAGGTTCGTTCGACTCGAACGTTGCGTATTTTCCGAACTCGAGCAGAACCAAGCTTTTTACGGTCGTTCGAGTAAAGTTCGCGTTCGTCAAATGCATTCGGCGCGCCATTTCTCACTTTCACTTTGCTTCTTCCTGTACTTTTGGCGCCATCCAATCAGTGCAGACAATAGAGAAGTGTCCAAAAACGTCACCAGTGAGTGTGTAGGGATCTCATTGGCTGCTGAAATCACATGACCCTGTTCTATCTATTACACTGTATTTCCTGTTGAACGCCATTTCGACTTCACTCTCAGTACTGAACACTCTGCTGTCTGTGTTAACATGCTCCAAGGCATGAAGGCACCCTATTTCACAGCAATTTTATGACGGAAAAGCTGCTAGTTATATTAGTTGGGGGAGGGGCAGTAAGCTTAGGGAATTATACACAGACAAAAGTTAGGGAGATTTAAATTGCTGCCTGTATCTTTCACATCTTCAGTCTGAGTGCCCAAAAGTGCATGTCTGCTGTTTTGGGGGTACAGACAGTGAAGAAGACACAGTTATCCCCGTTGAACATGAAAGGGATTTAACAACAGTAGTGATTTGCTGTTTTGCTGCCAGGTTTCTTCCATAAGACCCTGTTTAACAGATATTCCACTAAAAAATTCTATTTCTAATCCTATTTGCAAAATTTAGGGAGTCTACAAGAGTAGTGATTTGCTGTTTGTGGTAAGTGAGCAAGGAGGGGCATAGGGCATGAAGCTTGAGGTACGAGGCAAGGGACTCCTTCCAGTGCTCCAGACGACACAAAAGCGAGCACACCACCAGTCGCTTGGTCGGTTCACTGTGCGTCTCATTAATGAAGATCGGCGCCAATCTGTTTTTCAGTGGTTAACACACCATTCATCCAGCAGTTTTACCTCCTCTTCCTCTCACTCAAGGGCACAAATGTCATCATCCTCATCAGTCCAATCTGAAGGCCAAATGTCACCCAATATACAGACCGCTCCAGATAATCCATGTTCTAAAGAGCTCTTTGATCACACAATGTGGTTGAGGTTCAGAAGGCATTTCAAAAGATCAAGAGGCCAAAGAGGATGATTTTGTCTGCTCTGACGCCCAATCGCTGATGCCCTCAGAGGAGGAGAAGGAAGGTGGTCCATTGGCAGAAATCCTGAGCCGTCAGCAATGCCTCGCAGTTCCTGTGGCTTCTAGCCCGCAGCTTGAGGATGTAGACTGTCAGGAAGAGGAAGTCACCTGTGATGATGATGACATTGCGGATCCAATGTGGTCTTTTGCGCAGCAGCTGGCGAGATCATCATCAGTGGAGGAGGATGATGGGATAGTGTCAGTGCGGGTCCAGCTGCAGAAAGGGAGAGGGCGGTTGCACAAGTCAGCTGACATTACTCCGCCAGCTGTGGTCAGTGGTGGCAGCAGGAACACCGCTACTAGGTTTTCACCGTCAAAAAGGTCCAGGACCTGTGAAGCCTGGGCTTGCCTCAGATTCGCCAAGTGACGTAATATGCCGCATTTGCCATAAAGGCGTCAGTAGAGGAAAGAATCTAAAGTGTTTTAAGCACCACGAGCAAGAACAGGCACATGCATGTAAAGCATGAATTGCTGTGGAAGAGTCACTTGGAGAAAAAAGGCCACACAGGTCCTGGACTTCCTACCACCGAGACATCTTCGGCCTCCTATGCCACTTCCAATATCAAGCGGTCCTCTGCTGCCGCTGTGCCGGAGCAACATGAACAAGCACCATCCCCAGTCCCAGACACTGTAGGCCGATTCCCACCACCAGCAATACAGTCTACACCTTCCCCTTCCACCAGTGTCACTTGCATGCCGGACAGCGGCCAGTCCAGCAGCCAGCCTTCTGTGAACCAACTGATTTGAGCAGAAGAAACACTTTCATCCTAGTCATCCAAAAGCCAAAAGCCTGAATGTCGACATTGCCAGGCTGTTGGCCTTGGAAATGTTGCCTTTCCGCCTGGTGGACACAGATGGGTTCTGCCATGTCATGGCCCTGGCATGTCCCCAATATCAGATGCCGAGTAGGGATTTCTTTGCCAGAAAAGTTGTCCCTGCCCTGGCCCGCCACGTTGCAGAAAATATCTCCAGCGCGTTGGCTGCATCTGTGTCCACCAAAGTCCATCTGAATACAGACACATGGACTGCTAAGCACAGTCAAGGGCGTTCCATCTCACTGACTGCTCACTGGGTGAGTTGGGTGGATGACAATGCCTCTGGTGATGGCTTTTGGGCTTGGCGGACACTCTTCCATACTGCAGGGATGGTGCAGAGTCCAGATCCCCAACCTCCAAGGGTAGCATCATGTGCCAAGAGAAACCAGGCCATTCTGAAATTAATCTGTCTTGGAGACCGTCAACACACAGGTCAAGAGCTGTGGATGGCTCTGCGCACTCAGACCGACCAGTGGCTGGGTGCTAAGAACCTGGCGCCAGGCAAGGTGGTGTGCGACAACGGGAGAAATCTCCTTGCTGCCCTTAGGATCGGTAGACTTACGCACATCCCTTGCCTGGCACATGTCCTGAACCTGGTTGTGCAGAAATTTCTCAAGCGCTACCCGGGTCTTGACTGTCTGCTGAGGAAGGCTTGATGTCTTAGCTCACACATCCGGCGTTTGCACTCTGCATCAGCACGACTGGCAGTGTTGCAGTATGATCTGGGCCTCCCCATCAACCGTCTCATTGTTGACATTGCAACACGCTGGAATTTCACCCTCCACATGCTCCAGCTATTGTGGCAGCAGCGTAATGCCATTATGCAGTATGAAGTTTCACATGGCCTGAAGGGCAGTTGTGTGGACCTCGGGGTGTTGAGCCATAGAGAGTGGAGGCAGGAGAAAGATCTCTGCACTATCCTTGACAGTTTTGAAGAGGCCACTAAAATGGTCAGAAAGGACGATGGCATTGTCAGCACAACCATTGTGGTCATATTTATACTGGAACAAGTGTTAGACACTCTGCGGTAGCAGGTCCCAGTAGTGATGGAGGAGGCGGACACAGATACAGACACAGAGCCTTACTCTGTGTTTCCCACTTTTACGGGTCTTCTTCAGGCGGTGGTCAGGGGCGTCACTAGGCAGTTTGAATTAGGGTCAGAAGCCCAGGATGTAAAGCCTTCTGCCCCGAATGATTAGTCTCCTAAGTATCTCTGTTTACTGCAGTGAGTAGCTCCGCCCACCAGCAGAGGGGGCGCCATCCGCACCGCTAGGCAGAAATAACAGGCCGGCGGCAACTCACTTTCAGGTTTTTATGTATATCAGGGCAGTTGGCAGGGAAGAGAGGACGGCAGGTTATCAGTTTATGGATGTTTTTTTCCTTCTATGTAGACGCTACTGCCACCAGTTCAGAACCTTATAGCAGCAGTGGGTGAGGTGCTGTGCTTCTGGAGTCCGGTTTATGGCCCAAAGAGATGTGAAGTACAAGAGAGCAGACGCTGTGCTGTTATGTACTT
The DNA here is from genome assembly GCA_025379985.1 of Phyllomedusa bahiana. NCBI lineage: Eukaryota > Metazoa > Chordata > Amphibia > Anura > Hylidae > Phyllomedusa > Phyllomedusa bahiana. The sequence goes on along the minus strand of JAODAL010067307.1, from coordinate 9,237 downwards.
CTGACACTCTGAGCCGACCAGCAGCTACAGTGTGCTGATGACGTATCGAGCATCTAGATGTCTCGCTATCCCTCTCCTGAACAAGCTTCAAGGTTTCAGGTAAAGCATGTATACAATGGTACTTAGTTGATGGGAGGTCATAGTGTTATTTTTAGTGGATCCACAGCAGGTTTGGTCTTACTTACTTGTTCCTGCTCAGTTCTTATATCACTATCCTGTTATTGTGAAATGTTGCTCCCTGCAGCCTGCATACTGATAGTTCTGTGCCCAGTCCTTGCCCTCTGCTGTGTAATACCACTGGTAAGGGGCTAAATGGAGGAGAAGATTAAAGTATAGGTATAGGCAGGGCCGCCAACAGAAATTTCAGGACCCCATACAGCTGAAGAGCCTGGCCCCCTGCAAACCCTTCCCCCTCAACCAACCACGCCCTCTCACTGCCACCAACCCCGCCCAGCAACCCCATAAAAAAAAAATGCAATTGTGCTATTGTTTTTGGATTTTACAGCTTATCTGTATTGTGCGGTTCAGTACATATACAAGGGCCAGAAAATATCGCCACATGATCACCACTATCATGTTACTGATCAAACTAGTATACCAAGACCAAAATTGCCAAAAAACAAAGACCATATAATACCGCCACATCATCACCACATAGCTCCATCATAAAGATGCTGAAAAATACCACCATACTGTGACTCAATATAATTCATTACAATAAGACCAATATTACTGCCATACAATGACCATATAGTTGTAGATGGAAGTGCACAAAGGTGCTCTGCAGACAGTGCAGTTATATTTAGTGACTCACAGGTGACATATTCTATGACGAGTTGTTCATGATCCTTCCTACAATTGCAGACATGGAGGTAATGGAAGCCTTCACAAGGCTTCCAGCCGCCATATTAAATGATCGCACCCCACAATCTCACTGCAGGGGTGTTGATTGGAGTGAGAAACGGTCCACAGCTACTGAAGAGATTAACAGCAGGGAACAGAGCCGGCTCCATTCCCTGCTGTTATCAGCAGGTGTCAGCCCATTACCGACACTATGACATTCTCATACATCAAATGTCGTTAAGGGATTAAAGGCCCGGTTAGGCCAGGTTCACACACTGCAGTCATGCTGCATGTAGATGGCGATCGAATCATCTAGGTTGCTAAAGGGAAGAACAGGGCTCCCTTTGTCAGTGGCAGATAACACGGTGCGCTGCTGCGTTGCCATACTAGCTGGGGGCCTAATAAATGCCCCAAAGTCTGCCATAAATTTGAGCCTATTAGGACCCGTCTCCACGGCACTGGTTTTCAATCAGTTTCAAAGATAGTTTTCGGATTTGAAAACTGTCTGTAATCCGACTTTCAACCTTTTAGATTGATTTAAATAGAAAATCTGTTCAGCAGTCCCCACTGCACGGATTTTCCACTGGGCGTTTTTTGTTTTTTTTACACCGCCGGCATTCCTAAAACTTAGAACATGTTCATTCTTCCACCCAGTTACCAGGCAGAACACGAACATGTGGGTGCGAAGGGGGACGGCTTGAATCCGCAAACCGCAGGCAAAAGCCGCCCCTGTGTTTTGTCTTTGCTGTGTGAACGCATATTTAGACTCTGCTTGACAAACAGGCAATAATACACTGAACTACATAACTAGTACAGTGTATTATGTAAGAAATATAAAGATCCCATCTTCAAGGCCCCTAGTGGGACAAATCAAACAGTAAAAAAAATGAAATAAAATATTAGTGTAAGAAATAAAAAAAAAGAAAAGTGAAATCAGTTTTAAATAGTGAAATGTACCCCAAAATAATACCAAAGAAAACTACAGCACATTCTCCAAAAACAAACCCTGTCTCAACCAAATGATGAAAAAGCTACGGCTCTTGGAAAGTAGGGATTAAAAACCAACCTAATGTTACCAAAAATCGCTGCAGTTTTAAGGGTGAAATGGTCGATCCAGTCTTGTGTAAATAAACCTTAAAGAGGTCGTCCGCCTCATTAAAAAGTTATTTCTGAGGGTCCTGGGCCCCAAGTAAAATCTCCCCAGTCTTCGACACGCTGTAATTTTCAAAAAGTCAAGTCCGCTAGTGGCACATGACTGCTGCAGCCAATCAGATGCCACAGCGGTGACATCCCCGTTCAGAAGTGACGCTATGTCGACAGAAGGCCGGGGAGATGCCGCTGTAACCGGGGATGGAGAGTATCAGATTTTTTTTATTTTACTTTGGGCCCCGGATCCAGTACATATCCTCCTATTTAATACAATTACAGTATTGTGCATACAGAGAAAATGTCACATACTCATTTCACATCTGCATCATATATATTATCAAACAAGATGGAAAAAGTATTGTAGCATGCCACACTTTTTTGCAGTTCACATGACAGACACCATAACAGAAAACCAGCAGACTCCATTACAGTTAATGGGGTCTGTTGAGCACTGTTGGGTGTCGGTCATGTAACGGATCCAGCACCGCAGCATTCTGTTCCGATGATGGAACAGAACTGAAATAATAAAGGTGTGAACTAGGACTTACATTCACTTGAGCATTCAATGACCTTCTGATACAGTTAGTTCTGCCATGCATCCCACTGGGGATGCACATCAAGACAGGGGCAGAGCACATCAAGAGAGGGGCACAGCACATCAAGAGAGGGGCACAGCACAGCAAGAGAGGGGCACAGCACAGCAAGAGAGGGGCACAGCACATCAAGAGAGGGGCACAGCACAGCAAGAGAGGGGCACAGCACAGCAAGAGAGGGGCACAGCACATCAAGAGAGGGGCACAGCACATCAAGAGAGGGGCACAGCACATCAAGACTGTACAGCGTTATTTGTTCCTGACCTTATCTGCGGTGTAGATGGCTGTGCTGCGAGTCCTTCCCCTCCTCCTCTGCTCTGACCCGACAGCTGGGGGAAGTGTGTCTGTGCCCTCCTCCTCATGCTTGTAGGAAGTGCTGCCTTGTCTTCCCCCTTCTCTGGCATGTGCTGCTAGTGCAGTAATCTGCACAGTGACCTGCCATAATGCCTATACTCCTGTTCACAGCCAGTTCGGCTCCTACAGACTGCCAGGCGCCGCATTCATCGGGTAAAAGAAACGGGCCCTATGGTCTGTTTCTCTTTTACTATTACAAATGAAGCAAGGGGGCGGTACCTGCCGGTGGCGGCGCCCCCCCTTGCTTCACAGACTGGCCGGGCCCCATACGGGAGTACTGGCTGTACCCCCCTAATGGCAGCCCTGGGTATAGGTGATGATATGTGGTACTAAAGCCAAAAGGGATACAGTATTGTGCAGTAAAATGTGTGTAAAAGTAGATTTGTATTAATGCTTGTGTGCTATGTATTTATGTAAATGTGTATAAATTCAGGGGCAGTGTATTGGCTATTCATATTTTTAAAATCATGTGTGTAGTGTCTGTTTTTATACATATGCATGGCCCCCGTCTATGACATGGGCAGACAGTACACTGATAAAACATCAAGTGTCAGTGTGTTATCTGTGTGCAGTATGTATAAATGTTTTGCTGTGCCTCTCCAGTGTATAAGGGTTGTTCACATGTTTATATTTGGTCGTGTTTGTTGTGACTGCTATACACCTGTGTGGTAAGGTTTGCACTGGACAGCACATACTACACGCGCTTCATTGACTTTCACTTTCCCAGTGACATATCACTTTTTCTCCAGCCCCTCGTATGTGTTGGGGAACACTGTAAAATCTACATCTTTGCAAACTGTACTTTGGGCGCATTGCAGCACAATTCACCCAATGTACGCCCACAAATACGGGTGTAAAACATACCAACTTAGAGGTATTCACAGTAATACACCACTGTATTTGGCTTAATCTTTGACTACACTTTAGTGTATTTAGGGCATTAGACCCTGAACTAGGGCTGTCTTTAGTTCTAAATCTTTTTAAATCTTTGGGTTTTACAGTGTAAAATGCTTATTTGACCAACAACTTACTTTTCTTGTTTTGCCTTATTTGCAGGAGTTTTGAATGACTTACATTGGGGAGGCCTGAATTAGGGAGGAACAATTTTTTCACAAAAACTGGCATAACATTTTTTATGGGGTACAGTATTAACAATAACTTTGGTAATTCAGTCACTATGAGGGATATGTGTTCATGTGTGGTGGACTATCAGTAACTATTGGGTCATGGTTGGTGGTATTATCAGTCACTATGGGGGGTGATAATATGGTCATGTGTAGCGTATATTCAAGTCTCTATGTAGTGTGAATATGTCATGGTGTTGTAGTATGAACTATCACTATGTGTGATGAATATGTCATTTTGGGCGTATTCATCTTAGTGGATTATTGATAATTAGTGTCAGGGCTAAGGCTGTGTCAGGTCTAGGATCTGCAGGCTGCACAGCTATGCACTATTCCACCTGATAACTTGCTGCTGACAAACTCTGTGAGTGAAGGGGCCCAGCCACTCTGACAGGGGGCTAGGCACGAGCCAGGAGGACTCGGAGGCCGCTCCAATCAGCTGCAGGGCTATCCAGAATCCCATTTAAACTCCTGAAGGCGTGGGCTGCCCGTGATATTCCTGCTACCTTGTTCTTGTGCTTTGTGTTGTTTTTGCTTTTCTGTGTACCGACCAGCTGTTCTCTGACTCCGTTGTTCCTGATTTTGTGCTTTTGCTCCGTTTGGCTTTGACGCCGCTTGTTTACTTCATTCCTTGGTTCTTATTTGTGGCTTTGGTTCCTATTTGATATGACCGGACGTCAACATTCTTGTTCTCACGGCCCCAGCACTTTAGTAGCGAGGGACGTTGCCCAGTTGCGTCTGCCGCCAATGGCACACGACAACACAGGGACAGTGGGCTGGGTCCAGTTAGGCTCACTGCACTCCTTGAGTGACATTATCAAAGGCGAAACTTACGCCTACCCTCAATATGGACCCCATGACAGCTATGGTAGAGCAGATGCAGGGCTAACCCAGCTAGTCCAGGATCTGGCGATGAGGGTAGAACAACAGGAGGATACCCCAATTCAGAGGGTACCTGAATTACATTCTCCTCCTGTGGAGCCCCCTATCCAGTTGCCTGACAGGTTCACAGGTAACAGGAAGGCCTTTGTGGCATTTAGAGAGGGTTGTCGTCTGTATTTTAGGCTCCCCCACTTACCTCAGGGAATGAGGAACAAAGGGTGGGATTGTTTTTGTCCTTACTGCAGGGTCCCCCCCAGGAGTTGGCATTTTCATTACCGCATGACTCACCTGAACTGTCTTCTGTGGACAGGTTCTTTGCCGCTTTAGGGGTACTCTTTAATGACCCAGATAGGGAAGCTGTGGCCGAGGCTCAGCTGACCACCCTTTAGGCAGGGTGAGAAGACTGTGAGGAGTTTTGCTCGAATTTCGTCGCTGGTGCGTTCCGTCTGGGTGGAACGACACAGCTCTTAGATGCCGTTTAGATTAGGGTTAGCTGACCATGTGAAGGATTTATTGGTGGCTTATCCCTACCCCCGGTAACCTTAGATGAGGCCATGGCACTGGCGTTCGTTGGACAGACGTTTTTTGGGTAAGAGACGGCAGGAAAAGGGCCCCCCCCCCTGGTCCACACCATGGTCACCCCTAAACCCGTTGTTTCGATTTAAACTCAGAGGAGCCATGCAAGTGGGGGCTTTTTCTGTCATGCGGCTGACGACCGTAGGACTACTGTCGCATCCAGGGGTTGTGCTTCTACTGTGGAGAAGATGGACACAGGGAAATTTGGGAATGCTCCAAACGGAAGACCGAGTCGGAAAAACGCCAACGCCGCGGTGGACAGCAGGAGGACACCTAGGCGAGCGGTATTTCCTATTGTATTAATAAGTTGCTGCTACCAGTTAAGATTTCATACTTTCGCTGTCCGGTTTTCTGGGAGTGCGTTTGTGGATTCTGGATCAGCTTCTAATTTTGTTGATGCGTCTTTCGCCAAAGTCTGGGCGTACCTTGCAGACCCCTATCTGACTCACTGCGGGTTGTGGCTATTGGGCTCCACCACACTAGCTCAAAGGGGGCAATCCAATATTGTACCCCCGAGCTGGAGATGGTGGTTGGATCCATACATATAGAAAAGTGTATTCTATTCGTCAGGGAGGGGCTGCCCGCGGAGGTGGTGTTGGGGCTGCCCTGGCTTCAGAAACTAATCCAGTGTTCGACTGGAATTCAGGGAAAAATTGTCCCGGTGGGGACAACTGTGTGTTGGGCAGAAAGTCTCCTTACCATGCTGGGCAATACTGATGTGCAGGCTGATGCTCTATCTGGAAGCAGCTTTGCCAGCGTTGAGGCCGATGCGGCATCTTGGGGAAGTTTTGCGCTCGGGCTAAGGTTTCCCGAATCGTTCTTCCTGGGGAACTATGCCTCCACTGTACCTGAACGTTCATTTGTGGTTCAGGAGGTGGTTAACCCGGTGGCTTATCAGCTGAAATTACCCTCTTCTCTCTGTATACATAACGTGTCCCGGCGTGCACTTTGTAAGAGGTATATTCAGCCTGTGACTCCGCCCTCTAGACCTCCTTCTCCAGTTCGCATAGAGGAGGAGTTAGAAAATGAAGTCGCCCATAGTTTAGATTTGCGTAAGGCCCAAAGGTCACTGCAGTACCTGGTCCATTGGAAGGGGTATGGTCCTGAGGAGAGATCATGGGTTCTGGCGAAACCTATCCATGCTGATTGCCTAGTGAGGGAATTCCATGAGTCTCACCCCGCAAACCCAGACCAGGGAAGGGTCCCGTGGCCCCTCCTAAAAGGGGGGGTACTGTCAGGGCTTAGGCTGTGCTCAGGCCCCTAGGGATCTGCAGGCTTTCAGCAGCTGATGCACTATTCACCCTGATACACTTGTGCTGACAACTCTATGAGTGACAGGGGGCCCCCCACTCCTGACAGGGGGCGAGGTGCACCCGCCAATGGGAGGACCCCGGAGGCCGCTCCCCAAACAGCTGCAGGGGCGGTATCCAGGAATCCCATTTAAACTCCCTGAAGGCTGTGGGCTTTGCCTGTGATATTCCTGGCTACCTTGTTTCTTGTGCTTTGTGTTGTTGTTTTTGCTTATCTGTGTACCTGACCTCGGCTTGTTCTCCTGACTCCGGCTTCTCCTGATTTTGTGCTTTTGCTTCCGTTTGGCTTTTGACCCCGGCTTGTTTATGTTTATTCCTCTGGTTCTTATTTGTGGCTTTGGCGTTCCTATTTGATATCGACCCGGACTGTCTGACCATTCTTGCTTCTCACGGCCCCAGCACTTTTAGTAGCGCAGGGACTGTCGCCCAGTTGCCGTCTGCCACCTAGGGCAGCACGTCAAGCAGGCAGGGACAGTGGGCTGGGTTCCAGTTAGGGCTCACTGCACCTCCCTTGACGTGACAATTAGTCTTAGGAGTTGGTTTGTGTATCGGTGTTATTTGGTAATTGTGTGACTATAGTATAGTAGTTTTATACATAGAACATTGTGTTGTACCTTCTTGTATATTCAGGCACTGGTTAATGGTCATGCAATGTGATGTAGCGTGGCACAACATGCTAACGGAGGGGGCGAAATTTCTTCACTCCGCCCTGAGTGCAATTTAGCCCAGGAATGGCCCTGGCTATTAAAATTTAACGATGCAGAACATTTCATTTATTTTTTGTGTAACATTACTACAACATTAACAAAAAACCTATAAAATGGCATGAATTGGGTATTGCTATAATCGTGTTTATGTCCCACAGTAAGCGCTGTAAAAAAAAAGATAAAAAAAACACTACCTGGATTTTTTATACACTTTGCCTCAGAAAATTTGGAATACATGGTGATCAAAAAAACCTATGTACCCCAAAATGGTACCAGTAAAAATGTCTGCTCATCCTGCACAAAATAAGCCTTTACACAGCTCCATCAACATATAAGAAAAAAAAAAGTTATAGATGAAAAAAGAAGAAAAAAAAAATGGAAAACAGCTTTGTCATTTAGGAGTTAAACTACATCACCACATATACGGTATTTTTCAGACTATAAGAGGCACTTTTGTGCCCCTAAATTTGTGAAGAAAATGTGGATGCATCCTATATTTTGAATTTAGCAGGCGGTAGGAGTGGGACAATGATGTGGGCTCTGGGCAGGGAGGATGGGGTATGTGGTCGGAGACCATCAGTAAGGGAATCAAGAGAAGAGTCTCTGCTGCTGGTGACGGGGTTTAATTAACCCCTTCACGCATATGGATGTCCCTGAACATCTAAATGGCATGAAGGGATATAAAAAGCTGCTCACGCGCTGTGCCCACTATATGTGTGGCGGACAGGCTGTTCCTTACAAATGCCGCTAACAAAGGGCCCAACGTTTTAGGAACCCAGCAACGCCGCTGGGGGGGTTCCAGGGCCAGTGCTGGAGCAGGAAGACAGTTAGCTCACATAGTAGAGCACATGAGGCTAGCCAGGGCTTTGGTGATGCTCAGGATGAGGAAGTGGAGGGTGAGGAAGCCAGTACTGATTACCTTTCAGTGGTAAGGGTTTGCACAGAAATTTTCAGTATGGGGGGAGGAGGAAGAGGAGAATGATCTGGTTAGTGCCCCTGACCCCAAAGCTTGGCAGGTCCCGTTAGCATCTCACACATGAATGCTTGGGGTGCTACATTACCTACAACATTATCCACGCATCAAGGCAATCCAAAAGAAAAGCGATTACTGGGTTTTCCACCCTCCTTGATCCCCGTTTAAAGACAAAAATGAGCACTTTCCTTCCACCACACAAATTGACAGTAAAATGCAGGAATCTGAGACAGTGCTCATTGACACAACTCGAGACATCTGTTTCTTCTTCACATTCTAATGTCCGGTGGACAGCAGGGCCAAAAGTAGAATGGCAAATAGCCACAGCAGGCAGTGTGGCAGGAGCCTACTGGGTTGATTTTTTTCACTCGTTTGTTACCCCCTGACCAACACCTGCAAGGCAGGGCACTTCAGACACAGAGAGACCACCTTAAGAGCATGGTCCATGATTACCTGCGGCTCAACCCAATGTTTTTTTGGGGTTGGCTGGAACCCATTCAACTTCTGGCTGTCCAAATTGTTATGAATGGCCTGAGCTTGCTCAGCACGCCCCTAGAAGTTTTATCCTGCCCCGGGAGCCAGAGTTATCTCGGAATGAAACATTCAGCACAGCTGGCGGGGTGATAAAATGACAAGTGTATCCCTCTTTCCCGAGAACGTGGATCGTTTTGAAATTATCAAAGTGAATCCAAGCATGGATCTCTGACTTTTTTTTGCCCCAGGGTT
>JAODAL010067306.1:0-17354 GCA_025379985.1 Phyllomedusa bahiana | reverse complement strand
TTGCTTTAAAAAGCAGCAATACTACAGGCCCCTATAAAAAAAAAAATTTGTTTTTTTCAAACAACATTTTTTTCTTCACAATTGCCCAAAGGGGCCCCAAAGGGGTAAATGTTTTGGGAATTTTTGGGGGGGCTTTTTTGGCGTGACTTTGCAGCTATACAACGGGTCCTTTTAAATAAAAAAAATTTTGGGTTCTAACAACTTTTTGTTCTTCCCCAATTTCAAAGGGGGGCTCAAGGGTATGGTTCTGTCAAAACGGGAAATAGGAAAGGACACTTTTAATGGACACATTTTGGGCAAATGACTTTTTTTGCAAGATCTTTAACATAGTTTAACAACCCCCGTTTTTGGAAGACAACCCTTTTTAATAAAATTTAAAAAAAAGGGAAAAAACAAAAAACAGGGTTGGGATTCCATCCAATTTTTAAAAATGTTTTTTCCCTTAGAATTAAAGTATAAAAAACTTGCATGTCCAAAATAGCTGGAAAAAAAAATTCCCTGAATTTTAAAAGGGGTGGGAACAGGAAAAACTTTACCAATGTTTTTTTATTCAGGGGGACAGGGAGTATGGGAGCACGGACAGAAACAAAGACAGAGAAAATTTTCCCCTCCACCCACGTTGGGTTTAAAATGAAAAAAAATTTCCCAAAGAAAAAGGGCCCCTTTGGGGGGAACAGGAGCGTTAACCACCGTATTTCCAAGTAAAAGCTCAATTGGTCCCACTCAAACGGAGGGGGCCAAGCGCTCCCCCAGGACGGGGACAGAAAAAAGCCGGGTGAAACTAAAATGGTGGTTTGAAAAGACCCCCTCCTTTTTTTCCGGGGCACTTTTTAATCTGGGGTCTTTGCGGGGTTTGGGGGCCATTCTGGGGCCCAGGACGGGGTAAAAGGTCAATGTCCATTTGAAATTTAAAAAGGGGGGGTTTGAAAAATTTCCTTTTTTTTCCGGGCATTTTTTTTAAATCTGGGGTCAGCAGGTTTGGGCTCATGCTGTGGCCCAGGACAGGATAGCAATGCCCCAGTTCAACAAAAATTTGGGGGTTTTGAAAGACCCCCCTTTTTCCGGCATTTTTTTAAATTTGGGGGCCCATGCGGGTTTTGGGGCTCATGCGCTTTTCCGGGACAGGGGATATTAAAATGTCCATTTAAAAGCAAAATATTTTTTAAAAATCATACTGCCTTCTGTCACTTTTTATTTTGTGGGTGATGCAGGTTTAAGGGTCATGCTGTGGTACAAGACAGGGATAGTGAATGGTCTGTGATTTTTTTTCTGTGGCTTTTATAACCTAAGTGTGTTGCCTAAGATTTAGCACGTATCCAATTGACTGTTGTGGATTTTAATTCCAGCTTCTCCAGCCCTGTTTGGGTGTAAGAATGAAGGTGTTGTTGCTCTCCCATAGACTTTAAGGGTCTTTGATCTTAATCTACCATCGACCATCGACTATCTTGTCGATGATGGTCGACTATCGACCATCGACCATTGTCGATGGCCAATGTAATCGCTCAACACTACTCCTAACGTCCTATAAAATATTTAAAAAAATTTAAAAAATGATGGCAACATACAGAAGACATATAAACTATTTTGTGTGGTACAGTAGTCTGTGTTAGAAGGAGAAATTTTTGAAGTTTAAAAATTGCAAATTTTTCCAAAATTTCACGTTATTTTGAAATTTTTCACAAATAAACGAGTATTGTATGGACCAAAATGTCTTACTAACTTAAGACACAATATGTCACGAGAAAACAATCTCTAAATCACGTGGATAGGTAAAAGCATTAAAAAGTTATTCTCACATAAAGTGACACAGGTCAGATTTAAAAAATAGGGCTGTGTTAGGAAGGCCAAAACTGTCTGGGTCCTTAAGGGGTTAAGGCAGATCGGCTCTTGCCTTATGAGTTTCAAAGTCTGCATCAATAGGGGAAACAAAGCTAAAAAATATCCCTATGCTTCTGCCTTCATCCTCACCCTTCCCCATCCTTGGTTAAACTTGATAGACATATGTATTCTTTTCAACAGTATTATGTACCTTCATCACCCCACTCCAGTAAAGGGAGTTTGTAGGGGATAAAGCACAGGCAGTGAAATTGAAGAGTGGCTCAAGTTAAGAGATGGAGGATAAAATGGGGAAAATAGAGTAAAAGAGTTGGGATAGTGGTTAAATGGAGGGGTTCAAAGAGGACACAAAAGGAACAGTTGGGGAAGGAGAGTTGAAAAGTGGATCTGGGTAAATGTGGAAGGTGGGTGCGTGGGAAAAGGGGAGTCTGTGGAAGGGAGAGGTAAAGTGAGAAGAATGGGGGGAGTTGAAAGAAGGAAGATAAGGTGGGGGAAGGAGAATTGAAGTGAAGGGTGTCTAGTGCTGGAGTAAAAGTGAGGTACAGAATAAAAAGGGCAGGAAATAGATGTATTCCACGCTCTTTCCTTGTACCTACAACCACATTTTTTTTCCTATGACCCATACCAATCCCAACACTTTCTACACTTTGCTCTTTTTCTCCACCCCACCAACACCACTTTACCCCCATCAGTTCCTCTTCTGCAAAGTGTTGTTTTTCTCCACCCCTACACCTTCCTACTTTCTCTCCTTCATCATTCCCCACTTATTCCTATATACATGCTCTTGACCCCGATTGCTACACAACAGTCATTTCCACATTCACTCTGCACTCAACCCCATTTTACAAACCTTCTACAGCCCCTTACACTTTACCCCATGTTACCAAACTTTTCCACCCTCATCTATATGCCTCCTCTTCCTTCTCCCACTATTCGCCATCACCCCTATCTCCGTAATTGCCCTTTAACCATTATGATACCCTTCTTTACCACCACTATCCTATTAACCCCCCCATTAGACATTCATTTACTCACATAACATGTTCTCTCGCATACAACTTACCTCATACTTACTGGTTGACCTCAGCAGGGGATTGGACTCATGACCTCAGTGTTGGAAGGAAGCATCCTTAACCACTAAGCCACGGCTGGCTCGCATGTTTTACGGCTCTCTTATTGGGGGGTTTGAGCTGTTTCTTTTTTTTCACTATTACAATGCAGAACTCCCTATTGCAGAAAGTAGTGCTGATGGCATGCCTAGTAGCCAGCCCATAGAGACTTTCTGAATACCTGTGTGCAAGTCTCTGAAACATTTTGAGTTCTAATCCTGCAACATGTTGTTAATATATTCCTCCTTTAGTTTGTCATTTTCCACAAGCAGACAAATTTGTTAATAAGACAAAATTAAATGAATGATTTTACTGTGGGAGTAGAATGTACACATTTTTGAATGGCAACGTGCCTTTTTTATGTGGCATGCCACCAGTACTAAAACTGAAGGTACTCCATCAAGATTGCAGCAAGTAGAGTTGGTGGCATGCCTAGTACAACATGCATATTGAACTTCTGTATGTTTGTGTCCCTGAAAGATTTTGAGTTCTAATCCTGCGATGTTCTGTTTCTTGCTTATATTTTCCTCCTTTCGGTCGTCATTCTCCATAACCAAATTTAAAAATAAATTTGCCATTGGGGGAATGGGGATTCAAACCCACAACTCATGTCACTAGAGGCGGGAAACGTAACCAAGACTAGTCCCCGGCGCCGCCGCTATCCGCCGCCGCCGCCGATCGTTAGGGTCCTAAGCCGCTACCAGTCGCTAAGCTATCGGCTTAGGGGCTTAGGACCTTGGCGACGGCAGCGGTGGCGGGACTAACTGTATGTGCGTCCGCCGGACGCACATACAGTTAGATGCTTTGGCGGAGCAGAGAGCTCCGCGGAGTACTCTGTGGCCGCAGGCAGGATGCGGCTCTGTGCGCGCCGGAGTGCACGGGCGGTGTGCGCGTCATCACGCTGCCCGCGCGCGGCCTGGTGACGTCACACCGCTGAAGAAAAGACCGGGAGCAGCGACAGCGACAGCGGCGGGGAGCGAGGTCAGGTAAGTGCTGTCAGGTTATTACTTTTAATTAGCTCTATTCATGCTGGGGGCCTATTATCTATTGTTATATGTGCAGGGAGGGGGGCTATTATCTACTGTTATATGTGCAGGGAGGGATGCTATTATCTATTGTTATATGTGCAGGGAGGGGTGCTATTATCTACTGTTATATGTGCAGGGAGGGGGCCTATTATCTATTGTTATATGTGCAGGTAGGGCCTATTATCTACTGTTATATGTGCAGGGAGGGATGCTATTATCTATTGTTATATGTGCAGGGAGGGGGTCTATTATCTATTGTTATATGTGCAGGGAGGGGGACTATTATCTATTGTTATATGTGCAGGGGGGCTATTATCTACTGTCATATGTGCAGGGGGGCTATTATCTACTGTTATATGTGCAGGGGGCTATTATCTACTGTTATATGTGCAGGGAGGGGCTATTATCTACTGTTATATGTGCAGGGGGGCTATTATCTACTGTTATATGTGCAGGGAGGGGGGCTATTATCTACTGTTATATGTGCAGGGAGGGGGGCTATTTACTGTTATATGTGCAGGGAGGGGGGCTATTATCTACTGTTATATGTGCAGGGGGGCCTATTATCAACTGTTATATGTGCAGTTAGGGGGGCTATTATCTACTGTTATATGTGCAGGGAGGGGGGCTATTATCTACTGTTATATGTACAGGGAGGGGGTCTATTTACTGTTATATGTGCAGGGAGGGGGGCTATTATCTACTGTTATATGTGCAGGGAGGGGGGCTATTATCTACTGTTATATGTGCAGGGAGGGGGCTATTATCTATTGTTATATGTGCAGGAGGGGGGCTATTATCTACTGTTATATGTGCAGGGGGGGCTATTATCTATTGTTATATGTGCAGGGAGGGGGGCTATTATCTATTGTTATATGTGCAGGGAGGGGGGCTATTATCTACTGTCATATGTGCAGGGAGGGGGGCTATTATCTACTGTCATATGTGCAGGGAGGGGTGCTATTATCTACTGTTATATGTGCAGGGAGGGGGCTATTATCTACTGTTATATGTGCAGGGAGGGGGGCTATTATCTACTGTTATATGTGCAGGAGGGGTGCTATTATCTACTGTTATATTTGCAGGGGGGCTATTATCTACTGTTATATGTGCAGGGAGGGGGCTATTATCTACTGTTATATGTGCAGGGAGGGGGCTATTATCTACTGTTATATGTGCAGGGAGGGGGCTATTATCTAATGTTATATGTGCGGGGGGGGGGGCTATTATCTACTGTTATATGTGCAGGAAGGGGGGCTATTATCTACTGTTATATGTGCAGGGAGAGGGGCCATTATCTACTGTTATATGTGCAGGGAGGGGGGCTATTATCTATTGTTATATGGGCAGGGAGGGGCTATTATCTATTTTTATATGTGCAGAGAGGGGGGCTATTATCTACTGTTATATGTGCAGGGAGGGGGGCTATTATCTACTGTTATATGTGCAGGGGGGGGCTATTATCTACTTATATACGTGCAGGGAGGAGCTATAATCTACCTACATATGTGCTGTGAGGCCTATAAGCTACCTATATATACACGTGCTGTGGGGCCTATAAGCTATCTATATACCTGCTGGGGGACCTAAACCTGCCTATATACCTGCTGGGGGATCCATAACCTGCCAATATACCTGCTGGGGGATCCATAACCTGTCCATATACCTGCTGGGGGACCTAAACCTGCCTATATACCTGCTGGGGGACCTAAACCTGTCTATATACCTGCTGGGGGACCTAAACCTGCCTATATACCTGCTGGGGGACCTAAACCTGCCTATATACCTACTGGGGGATCCATAACCTGCCCATATACCTGCTAGGGGACCCATAACCTGCCCATATACCTGCTGGGGGATCAATAACCTGCCTATATACCTGCTGGGGGACATATAAACTACACACCTACCTACTGGGAGATATATAAAGTATATAACCACCTACTGGGGGACGTATAACTTACTGGGGGACCCTATTACCTTCACTGGGGGACACATAATTTACTGCGTTGTGAAGTCGCTAACAGTCGTTAAGCCGGTTGTTAAGGCCTCAGCTCAAGTCAGTTGATAAGAGTTAGCAATCGACTCCGCGGACTCCAGTCGGTTGTTAAGCCAGTTGTTAAGGCCTCAAGTCGATTGTTAAGACCTTAGCAATCGACTCCGGGGACTACCACAGACCCATGTGCATCTCTCACAGGTGGGTGAGCATCTTGTTGGGTTTTAATACGGTTCTCATGTGATGTCGACATGAAGCTTGATGGAGTACCCTGCGTTTTAGTAGTGGTGGCATGGCACGTTGCCATGCAAAAGTGTTTACATTCTAATCCCACATTAAAATCATTCATTTAACCCCTTCACGACCTTAGACGTATGCATACGTCCTGAGGATCGCGCGAACGATCGGCGTGGGGTGTCAGCTGTATATTACACATACATGCCAACTCTCCCGTTTTTGGCGGGGGGGTCCCGCTATTTGGGGTCCCCTCCCGCCCTCCCGGGGGAGTTGGCATTCCTCCCGCCGCCAGCAGGCGGCGGGGGCTCTTTAAATGGCCGCGGCGCCGGAGTACGCTAGTGCGCTACTCTGGCGCCGCCGGGCCGCTCCTACAGGCGGGTGAAGCGGCCGCTGCGCCCGCTTCACCCGCCGGAGTCTCGCTGAGCAGGGAGGAGGCAGGAGGGATCGCTCCTCTCCTCCTCCTCCCCCTGTATGTACGGCGCCGGTGTGTGCGCCGCACATACAGGTCAGCGGCGCAGGGAAAGTGACGCGCGGCTGCAGGAGAGTGACGCGCGGCTGCTCTCACTTCCCCCTGCGCCGCTGAGGAGATCGGTCGGAGCTGGCAGCGCTGCAGGAGCCTGGTGAGGTAAGTGGATTTATTATTTTAATTTTTATTAGCTATAGGGGGGGGGGGCTCTGCCTGGCAACAATGGGGGCACTACCTGGCAACAGAGGGGACATCTACCTGGCAACAGAGGGGACATCTACCTGGCAACAGAGGGGACATCTACCTGGCAACAATGGGGGCACTACCTGGCAACAGAGGGGGCATCTACCTGGCAACAGAGGGGACATCTACCTGGCAACAGAGGGAACATCTACCTGGCAACAGAGGGGGCACTACCTGGCAACCCATGGGGGCACTACCTGGCAACCAATGGGGGCTCTTCTGGCAACAGATGGTGCACTACCTGGCAACAGAGGGACATCTACCTGGCAACAATGGGGCATCTACCTGGCAACAGAGGGACATCTACCTGGCAACAGAGGGGACATCTACCTGGCAACAATGGGGGCACTACCTGGCAACAATGGGGCTCTTCCTGGCAACAGAGGGGGCACTAGCTGGCAACAGAGGGGACATCTACCTGGCAACAATGGGGACATCTACCTGGCAACAATGGGGGCACTACCTGGCAACAGAGGGGGCACTACCTGGCAACAGAGGGGGCACTACCTGGCAACAGAGGGGACATCTACCTGGCAACAGAGGGGGGCATCTACCTGGCAACAATGGGGGCACTACCTGGCAACAATGGGGGCACTACCTGGCAACAGAGGGGACATCTACCTGGCAACAGAGGGGGCACTACCTGGCAACAATGGGGGCACTACCTGGCAACAGAGGGGCCATCTACCTGGCAACAGAGGGGGCATCACCTGGCAACAATGGGGGCACTAGCTGGCAACAGAGGGGGCACTAGCTGCAAACAATGGGGGCACTAGCTGGCAACAATGGGGGCACCTACCTGGCAACAATGGGTGCACTACCTCTCAACAGAGGGGGCACTACCTGGCAACAATGGGGGCACTACCTGGCAACAATGGGGGCACAAACTGGCAACAATGAGGGCACTATCTGGCAACAGAGGGGGCACAAGCTGGCAAACAATGGGGGCACAACCTGGCAACAATGGGGGGACCTACCTGGCTAACAAAGGGGGCCACCTACCTGGCTACAGAGGGGCATCTACTTGGCTATAAGGGGGCATCTACCTGCCTGTAAGGGGCACTACCTGCTTATGGGGGGTTACTACCTGGCTATAAGGGCATCTACCTGGCTTTCTTCAAAAGCCATTATGCAGTTAGGTGGAGTGGGTGTGGCTTTTTGAAGGGGGCGTGGCATACCGGAAAGATGGGCGTGTCAATGCAAATTCTCCTGCATTCTCCTGCTTTTTCATTTTCAAAAGTTGGCAACTATGATATTACAGCTGACAGCCCGCTGCGTCGGCCCAGACCCGAGATCGTCCTGGGGGGGGAGGGGGGGGGGGGGGTTAACCCCTTAATTATCGCGACCATTGGGTCGCAATAACTAAGAGAGACGCAGGAGGAGATCGCTCCTCCTGCTTCTCTGTCGGCAACAGCAGCGCACGATTGTGTGGCTGCTGTGTGCTGACAGACAGCACGGAAGCCATAGAATGCCTTCTGGGTTGTCTGTAACGTCACGATTCCCGGCCGTGCCCTGTGGGCATGGCCCCGCATCGTGACTGACAGTTACCATAGGAACCAGTGCACAGCAACAAGCTGTGCATTGATTCCTATTGAATGAGAGATCTAAAGATCTCTCATTTAAATCCCTTATGGGGAAAAGTAAAAAAAAATTGAAAAAGTAAAAAAAGTGAAAAACAAGTAAAACACAAACACGAAAAATAAAATAAAAAACATGTACACCACCCTTTCCCCTGTACAAATGCCAATCGCTCCAAAAAAAGATCAAAAATAAATAAATATTTGGTATCGCCGCGTGCTTATAAATCTGTCCTATAAATCTGTCATGTTAATTTACCCGTACGGTGAACGGCGTAAGAAAAAAAAAAAAAAAAAACAATCACAGAATTAAGATTTTTGTTCATCTCGCACCACACACATAAAATGGAATAAAAGTGATCAAAAACTCATATAAACGGCAACGTTGTACCAATTAAAACGTCAGTTCATCCCGCGAAAAAAAAGTCCTTACACAGCTCTGTATTGCTGTAATCATATCGACCCACAGAGTAAAGCTAACTTATTATGGATACTGCACAGTGAACGCTGTTAAAAATAAAAATAAAAAACACTACTAGGATTGCAGTATTTTCTTCACTCTGCCTTCCAAAAACGGATTTAAAACTGATCAAAAAATCTTGTCACCCCCAAAAATTATGCCAATAAAAATGTCAACTCATCCCACGGAAAACAAGCCGCTACACAGCTCCATACACAGAAAAATAAAAAAGTTATGGCTCTCAGACTATGTTGATGCAAAAATATGTTTTCCTGTTTGAATAAAAGTGTTTTTATTGTATAAAAGCAGTAAAAAATAAAAAATATACAAATTGGGTATTGCTGTAATCGTATCGACCTGCTGAGTAAAGCTAGCATGTCATATCTAAGCAGAGTGACCGCTATAAAAAATAAAAATTAAAAACACTAGCAGGATTGCTGTATTTTGTTCAAAACGCCTCACAAAAACCTTAATAAAAAGTGAATAAAGTGTGTATGCACCCCATAATGGTACCAATAAAAGCATCAATTCACCCCGCACAAAACAAGGCCCTACACAGCTTTGCACACAGGAAAAAATATAAAAGTTATGACTGTCAGAATAGGACAACATAAAAACGCAATTTTTTATAGACCTATTTCTATTGTGTAAAAGTAATAAAACATAAAAAACTATGTAAAATTTTTACCATTGCAATTGTACCGACCCCTATAGTAAAGTTATCACATCATTTACACTGCACGGCGAACGCTGTAAAATTGAAGCCCAATAAACAATGGTGGAACTGCGTGTTTCCCCCCATTTTCATGGCCCAATGCTAAAAAAACGATGGAACACCTGTGTGCACAAAAGGCACAATACACCCTTATATGAGATCCATGAGGGGTGTTGAATCTAAAATGGGGCCACTTCTGGAGGGTTTCACCTGTTCTGGTTCTTTGATGGCTTTGCAAATGCGACATGGCCCCACCAAAATCTGTGCTCCAAAAGCCAAATAGCGCTCCCTCCCTTGTACGCCCTGCCATGTGCCCAAACAGCAGTTTACACCCACATGTAAGGTATTGCCGAACTTGGAAGAAATTGCTTAACAAAGTTTTGCCGTTCTTTTTTCCAGGATTCCTTGTAAATATGAAACATTTTAAGCTAAAATTGCAGATTATTGGAAAAAATATTTTTTTAATTTTCACAGCCTAATGCTAAAAAAAAAAATTGTTAATCACCTGTGGGGTCGATATACTCAATACACACCTGCATAAATACCTTAAGGGGTGTCATTTCCAATATGGGGTATTTTTAGGGGTGTTTATTAAGTTTTAGCACCTTAGGGCCTCCTGAAATGACACCTAAATAAAATTGCATTGGAAATGAGACCCCAGAGTCAAGTAGGTGCTCCTCCTATTCTAGGGCTTATGGTTGAGCCAAATAATGCACTAGGGCCACATATGGGATATTTCTAAAAACAGTAGACCTGGGGAAATTGATATTACATTGCATTTACCTAGTCACATTTACCGTATTCCAGTGAATAATGGATAAATATTGAAAATCAGCAAAAATAGTGAAATTTTTAAATTTCACCTCCACTTTGCTTTAATTTCTGTGAAATACCTTAAGGGTTAACAAACTTCCTAAACACTGTTGTAAATACTTTAAGGGGTCTAGTTTCTTAGAAGGCATCATTTATGGGGGTATCTAACATACAGGGCCCTCAAAGCCATGTCAGAACTGGAATGGTCCCCAAAAAAAATGTATATTGCAAATTTTCTTGAAAATGTGAGAAATTACTACTACATTTCTAAGCCCTCTAATGTCATAAAAAAGGACATTTAAAAAATGATGCCAACCTATAGTGGACATATGGTAGATGCTAGTTATAAACTATTTTGTGGTGAATAATTATGTGTCTTGCACGCAGAAATTTTGGAACTTTCAAAATCACAGATTTTTCAAAATCACATGGATAGGTAAAAGTGTCAAAAAGTTATTCTCACATAAAGTGAAACATGCCAGATTTCAAAAAGAGGGCTGTGTCAGGAAGACCAAAACTGGCTGTGTCCTTAAGGGGTTAATTTTGTCTTAGTAACAAATATGTCTGCTTGTGGAGAATGAGAAACAAAAGGAGGAAAATTTTAACACAATACCACATGTTGCAGGATTAGAGCTCAAAAACTTTCAGAGACTTGCACACATGTATTCAGAAGGTCTGTAGGGGCTGTCTACTTTCTGCAAGAGGGAGTTCTACATTGTAATAGTGATAATATAGGAACAGCTCAAACCCCCAATAAGAGAGCAGCCAAACATCTGAGCCAGCCGTGACTTAGTGGTTAAGGAAGCCGCCTTCCAACGCTGAGGTCAACTGGTTGGCGTTAATGCTAGAACCAAGAAGATGTATGTCTAACGATATGCAGGAGGAAAGGAGGTGTTCTTGGGATAGTGGTGGTTCTGGTGGGGTTAATAGGAGATTGTAAAGGAGGTGTAACTGGGATAGTGGTGGTTCAGGTGAGGTTAAGGGCATACAGAGGCGGTGGATAGCAAGGAGGAGCTTAGATAAGGGTAGATGTTGGGGGGGGATGATTTGGAGACAGGGTGGATATGGGTGACGGATTAGAAGTAATGGGGAAATTGAGGTGGAGAAGGGTAAGAATGGGTGAAAGAGAGGATAAATTTGGAGGGAACTGCTTGGAGAAAGAGAGTAAGCAGTGTAGAAGGGTCAAAAGGGAAAAAGTGGTAGGATGTGGTTGTGGCTACTAGTGAGGAGAGTGGAGAAGGGATGAATGAGTTGAGGTTGGTTAAGGGGAGAAAGTAGGAAGGGACTGGGGTATCAGTGGGGAAAGTTGAGTAGATGGTGAAAGGGGCCAAAGTGTTACGTTGGGGGTGGATAAAATGTGAATATAGCAACAAGGGAAGAGAGTGCAATACCACTTTTTTCCTGCCCTTTTTATCCTTTAGCCCACTTTTACTGCCCTAGCCCTAGACACCCCTCACCTCAACTCTTCCTTCTTTCAACTCCCCACTTTGTTCTCACTTTACCCCTCCCTTCCACAGACTCCCCTTATCCCATGCACCCACCTTCCCCCTTTACCCTGACCCACTTTTCCACTCTTCTTCCCAAACTGCTCCCCTTTTAACCACTCCTTTTAACCACTATCCCCAACCCTTTTACTCTACTATCCCGATATTATCCTCATCCCATAACTTGACCCTCTCTTCAGTTTCACTCACTATACTTTTTCCCCTACCCACCCCCTCCTGTTTATCCCATATCCGCTACATACTTCTCCTTTTTCCCCCTCATCCCTTTTTTCCACATCCTCTTTCCCAACCAATCCCCTATACAACTCCTTTCCTTTTTCCATTACCCCTACAACCAAAACTTAGTGCCAAGGGCCCACCGACACGTACACCCACCCACACCAACTGCCTCGAAGAAAAACTACAAAACTGATGATAAGCAACCACCAACGCGATATTTCAACACCCAAAGCCTATCCACTTGGTAAGGCAGCAAAAAATTATAGAATTAACAGAATTAAAGTTGGAAAGGGTAAACCAGAAGATAATTTAGCAAAATCTTCAATAGGTCAGCATAACTTCTCTACAAGGTGCACCAGCATCACCACTAGCTGCAATGGTGATCTCTGTAGTGTTATGGTTTAAAAGAAGTTAAAGGACAAAACCCCCCACTTAAACAGGAGAACAGAGTGTGTGATCGTAATACCTCTTTAGGTAAGATTGCATTTTTCCGCTGTTGAGGTTTTTTTGGTTCTAACCCTTTCTGAGTTTTAAATGTTCTTCAATTTTAAACTTGCCCAAACAGTGAGTCTGGCAAACTATTGTTGATACTTTTCTTTTTTTATGTCCCACACAAACAAATAGTTAATAGACTAAACTTGAAAGTGGTTCACTGTAATATTATAATTCCAAATCTTCTAGATGCCAACATAACTTCTCCAGATGGTGCACCAGCACACCCACCACCGACAACTTCCTGCTTTATGGGGAGCTCTATATGTCGGTAGAAAACAAAAAGAAAGGTCAAACCTCTCACTAAAACAACATATTCCGACTGTGACCTAGGTGATGCTTCAGTGGTTAAGGTTACATCGTATTAAGTCCTAGAAATGGCCCCTACAAAAATCACGAGGAGAAAAATTATTTCATGAAAACCCCCCTCAAAAAGACAACAGGGACATTCCCCTGGTCTGGAAAAAAAAATTCAATGTCAAGAAAAAAAAAACCTCTTGTTTTCGCATGAGGACTTGTGATCAGTGGAAATAGCCTGCCTGAGAGCCGTACACAGCCAGCAACAGTTTTTGAGCATTTCAAGTAAGGCTCAGCAGAAATACTTCTAACTATAAATAATCATACTTAATGGAATCCCATGTAAAACATCGGATCCCAGTGTGATGGGATTCTTTTGGGCATAGGAATGAAATATTCCATTAATGCAGATCAGCCATGCCTTATGGGTTTTCAAAGTCTCCTGTATCAAAAGGGTAAAACAAAGCTAGAAAAAATATCCCCAAGCCTCTTTCCTTCACCCTTCCCATCCCATGGTTGAACTTATAGACACTGTATGTCTTCTTTTCAACAGAATAATGTACCTTCATTCACCCCACTCCATCCTTCCCACAGTAAAGGGTGTTTGTAGGGGTAAAGCACAAGCAGTGAAATTGAATCAGCTGAAGTTAAGAGATGGGGAGGATAAAAGGGAAACGGTCGAGTAAAAGGGGTTGGGAGTAGGGTTAAAATGAGTGTTAAAAGGAACACATAGGAGCAGTAGGGGAAGGAGAGTTAAAAGTGGATCTGGGTAAATCGTAAGGTGGGGTACGCGTGGGAAAATTGGTGAGTTCTCTGTGCGAAGGACGAGGTAAAAGTGAGAAGAATGGGAGGAGATGAAAGAAGGAAGATAGGGTGGGGGAAGGAGAGTTGAAGTGAGAGGTGTCTAGTGCTGGAGTAAAAGTGGGATACAGAATAAAAAGGGCAGGAAATAGATGTATTCCACTCTCTTCCCTTGTACCTACAACCACATTATTTTTCTTATGACCTATACCAATCCCACCACTTTCTACCTTTTGCTCTTTTTCTCCATCCCACCAACACCACTCTACCCCCATCAGTTCCTATCCTTTTCTGACACCTGCTTTTTTTCTCCATGCCCCACCTCCGACATGACCCTTCCTCTATTCCCACGCCTATCATCATGCCCACTAATCCTATTTTCTCTATACCTGCTCTTGACCCCAATATCTACCCATCAGTCATTTCCATATTCACCCTGCACTCAACCCCATTTTACCAACCTTCTCCACCCCCTTCCCACACCAATTCCACCACTTTCTACCCTTTGCTCTTTTTCTCCATCCCCATCAGTTCCTACCCTTTTCTGCCACCTGCTTTTTCTCCAAGCCCACCCCACCATCCCTTCTTACTTTCTCCCCTTAACCGATATATACAATTATCCATGCCCCAACTACTCCTACCATTTTTCTCTATACCCACTCGAGTCTCCACTTTCTACCCATCAGTCCTTTCCACCCTCACCCTACTCTTAACCCCATTTTGCCAGCCATATGCACCTCACGCCCCTAGCTATCACCTCCTTCCTCCCCACTAACTTTGCCATCACAACACTATCTGCATGTCAAACACCTCCTTTAACCATTATTATCCACTTCTTGATCACCACTACCTCTATCTATACTTCTCCTCCTCCCACTATAATTTGGAGTTAATGCTAGAACCAAGAGGATGCTATGAGAATGTATGTCTAATGGTTTGCAAGACTTAATGGGATAGTGGTGATGGATAGACTCAAGACAAATATAGTGAGGAGGAACATAGATAGAGGTAAAAGTTGGGATGGAGAAGGCTGAAAAAATAAGTTGGAGAGCAGAATGGGTATGGGTGATGGATAAGTAGTAATGGGGAAATTGGGGTGGAGAAGGGTAAGTGTTGAGTAAGGGTTGAGCATGAAATATGGGTTAAAGGAAATGCTGGTCCATGCCCTTGTCATCTCCCGCCTAGACTACTGCAACATCCTTCTCTGTGGCCTCCCGCTAAGCACTCTTGCTCCCCTTCAAACCATGTCTCAACTCTGCTGCCCATTTATGCCACCTCTCTCCTGTTTAATCCCCTGCCTCTCCCCACTTCCAATAGCCCTTCACTGGCGTTCCTCTCCCATTGCCAGCTAATTCACTTCAAGCTACTAACCATGACCAACAAGGCTCTCCATGACCTCTCCTCTCCAATACATCACTGCCAAAATTTCTCCCAAATATCTCACCTCACGCAATCTCCGCTCCTCCCACAGGACCCTTCTCCTCTGCTCTCCCTTATCAGCTCCTCACATAGCACACAACCGACTCCAAATTTCTCCCGTGCTTCCCCCACACACTGGAACTACACTGCCCAACACATCCGACTCTCCTACCACTTTCACAGCTTCAAAAGCAATCTGAAAACCCATTTTCTACAGGCTTGCCTATAACTACACTAACCTTGCAGACACTCTACATCCTCCACACACATGTCTGCCCCCACCTTCTTGTCTCTTATCCCCCCCTTGTAGATTGTTAAACCCTCGCTGGGTAGGGTCCTCTCTCCACTCTGTCGTGCCAATTGTCATTCACTACTTATCATTGTACTCGTCTTGACTTATGTTATGTATGTAACCCCCTCGAATGTACAGCGCCCTGGAATCAATGGCGCTTTAAAATAAATAATAATAATAATAATAATAAAAAGGGAGGAAGTTGGAGGGGACTGCTTGGGTTAAGAGAGTAAGCAGTGTAGAAAGGTGAAAGGGAAAAAGTGGTAAGATGTGGGTGGTTAAGATGTGGTTGTGGCTACTAGTGAGGAGAGTGGAATTGGAGAAGGGATAAATGAGTTGAGGGTGGATCTGGGTTAAGGGGTGAAAGTAGTAAGGTACTGGGCTATCAGTGGGTAAAGTCAAGTTAATAAAATGCACTTGGTGGAGAAGGGTTAAAGGGAAAACGTTTAGGATGGTGTTGGATAAAATGTAGATGTAACTACAAGGGAAGGGAGTAGAATACCGCTATTTTCCTTTCTTATCTTTTACCCCACTTTTACTCCTCTAGACACCTCTCAGTTCAATTGTCCTTCCCCTACCTTATCTTCCTTCTTTCAACTCTCCACTTTCTTCTCACTTTATCCCTCTCTCAGACTTCCCTTATCCCACGCACCCACCTTCCTCCTTTACCCTGACCCACTTTTCAATTCTCCTTCCTCAACTGCTCCTGTTAACCCCTCCTTTTACCCACTATCCCCAAACCTTTTACTTTTTTTCCCTCAATGGGGAAAAAAGTATTTAGTCACCCCCAATTGGCAAGTTCTCCACTTAAAAAAAATGAAAGGCCCGTAATTAAATCATAGTAGACCCTCAAATAGAAGACAAAATGAGAAAAAAAATCCTGAAAATCAATTGTTGATTTGGAAAGAATTTATTTTCAAAAATTTTTGATGGGAAAAAAAAAATTTGGTCTAGAGATGGCGAATCATTCTAAAGAAGTGGATTCGTTTTGAATTTCAGAAAACTTTGGGTTTTGAAAAAAGAAGTAGAAAAATTTTTGGGTACTTTGGGTTTAACGAAGGTGCTTTTGATTTAAAATGCTTTGCACACATGGGGTACAGGGGCAAAACACTTGGGAGGAAGAAGGCATAGCCCATGACTGTGCAGAGAGAAAACCAATCAAGACCCCCGGGATTCGTGACACATGCACTATATAATCCGGGAGCTCAAAACTCCTCCATGTACTGTTTAGGGAACCCCCGGCTGATTTTGATAGCTCTCACTGAAGAAATGATTTTTTTAAAAGCGTTTTTTGTGGGGTGTCTCACTGTCTCAGAGACTGTTTTTTTTAAAGTTTTATTTCGATTTTTTTTTGGGATTGGACTGAATCCGTGTGCGTCCACTGCAGCTGCATATACATTCATATCCCAAATGGGATCTAAGCCCGTTCCTGTTGTATTCATTTAAAGAAACAGCGTTTTTCAATACAAATACCCCTTTATATTCGGCTGCTCAATTCATTTCGCAAATTTTTATCCCGGGGTTAATTAAGGTTTTTTTGCTGGTGTGCGCCCCAAAAAAACCATCATTTTCAACGCCAAAAATTACATTTTTCCCGTGCATAATTCAAAAGCGAAGGTTAAAATTTAAATTTTTTCTCTTTTTTTGTGGGGGTAGAAACACCCAAAAGTAACACACTACAAAGCTACTATTTGTGGGGCCCAAAAGATTGGGGCAATTTAATCCCGGGTTAATTAAAGCGTTTTTTTTGCGGGGTGTGACCCCCGAAACCTCATTTTCAACGCCAAAATATATAAATTTTTCCCGTAGCCTTTCAAAGCAAAGGTTTTAAATTTCAATTTTACTCTTG
>JAODAL010067305.1:0-17354 GCA_025379985.1 Phyllomedusa bahiana | reverse complement strand
CCTTCCCGCACAAAAAAGACCCAAAAAAACGCCCCAAAAAAACGCACATGTGAAACACCTTGGGAAAGTCTCGATCATTCCTACAGCTTAAAGGGGTTTGTCTCGCTACAATGTTTGGGTTTAATTAAAAGATCTTTAAAAAACAAGCAGCTTTGCAATATATGTTCATTACAAATGTCCTACTGATTTTGAGCTAGCCCTGTTCATAGGAGTGCCTCAGCTTCTCAAATTTCTTATAGCAGCCGCACCTGTTGATCCTTATCTTAACTGGCTGTCAGGTCTGAATGACTCATCACCTTTGAAGACAGGTCGGAGCAGGAGAGCCCCTCCCGCACAGAATGCTTCTGTAGTGGAGGGAGGGGAAGGAAGACTCTGGCTTCTATGTCCATGCTGCCTGGATTACCCTGTGTGTGCCTGCTTCCTCCTGCTCTCTACACAGATTGAGCAGAGATAGAGGCTGATCAATAGATGTGACAGCAGTGACCCTAGTTTGTTACTATAATCATGAGAGTCTGTGGAGCTGTAACTATAATAATACTATACAGATTGTGAACCGTTCATGCTGTACTAGGGACACATCCTGAGTAACACTTTGCAGCTTTCCTGCCTCTGTTCTGAGAGGGTTTGTTTGTTGTTGCTGGAGATGTGGAGATATGTAAGCTAAGCAGATGTGGAGATATGTAAGCTGTTCTGCTATTAGCAATCATAGACCTCTCTAGGCAGGCACACACAGGGTTAACTCTAGCAGCAATCCTGGATAGCTGCCTGTGTGCTGAGAGGGGGGGGAAGAGGGAGGGTGAAGATGGAGGGAGGGGGGAAGAGGCAGAGAAGCTAGCACGCCCCTCAATTCAACTCCCATTCACAGACAGAGGCTGAAAGCTATTAATGAGACAACTCCTTTAATGCATTGTATTGTCTGGGGCTGGAAGTGGGGAAATGAAAAACATGGTGGCGATGGAAGCCTGCATAAGGGCGCCTCGATTGCAGTGAGGAACTGTTTCTTATTGATTTAGACGCCACGGTCATCTCTGCCATGGCATCTAAGGGGTTAAGCAGCATGGGATGGCGGTGGCCTTACCGGCATTAGGATGTACTCATACGTCATATGTCTTTAAGGGGTTAAGCAAATGAGGCCCCATTCACATATTGTTGTTTTGAGATACCTGTTCGTGGTATCCATTGGGATTCTGTAAAAATGTATCACATTGGATACCAGGGTGGTAATGGGACCATTGACTTCTATTATCTTTTGTCTACATTCACTAAGTAGGGCAAACATAATCCAATTAGAATTTTGTTTGCCCTACAGAAGTCAATGGTTTTGTTGCAGACTCACTGCTGTATCTGTCAGGATGAATTTTTGCGCTATCCCAACAGATACCATGAATGAGGGGCCAAAAATGGAATGCGAAAAGGGTTTAACATTTGTATACATCAATTCTGGTGACTGCAGGATAACACCTGATTTTTGTCCATTTTGGTGTGCTGAATCCAAATATTCCATTAGTTTATTCCAGTCAGGGCTGGTTTTTGCACAAAGTGCTGGGCTTGTTTCTGATAACTCCACATTTAAGCCTGTTTCAACTGAAACAAATGTGCGATAGTCAAGTTTTATGTAAGATATTGATAAATTGGTTTTCTTCAATAACTTAATCCGGGCAAAGAACAGAAGAAAATCCTGCAGACTGAAATAAAGAGGACGCCATGAACAGTCATTTTAAACTAGATTAATTAAGCAAAGAGCCATATCTGACAGATAATGTTCATCTGCAGAGGAATACTGGAGCTAAACCATCAGTCCTAGGGCAGTAGGATTAGTAGTTTAATAGTTATGAGGTTGTCTCACCATGCTGTTTCAGGCTCTGTCTACACAGCAAAGGATTACAGTCAGATGTTTAAGCAGATTCAGTATTTGGAATCTGCAAAAATCCGACTGTAATCCTGTGCCATAGACCGCAATAGAAAACCCCTGCTGTAGTCTACACAGCACGGATTTTCTACTGTGGGATTTATAAACCCCTGGCACTCCACCAGAAGATAGAACATGTTTTATCTGCTGTCAGAGTCCCATCGGATTCCCGTACAGTCAATGTACTGGGCCGGCGGGCAATCCGAAAACCCACGGCAAAAACCACGGTACAGTGATGTTAAAATACCGTCGGATTTTGAACGGCATTTTAACATTTGCTGTGTAGACATAGCCAGACAGAGCCACAGTCAGCTTTAAAGGGGTTGTCTCGCTACAAGGATTGCTTTTTATGTTAAAGATCTTGCGAAAACAAGTCACTTTGCAATATGTGTCCATTAACATTGTCCTACCTATTCTGAGATATCCCCTCTTGTATGGGCTGCATCAGCTCCTCAGGTCAGGTCAGACCTGTTCAATCTCTCACGATACGCTGCCAGCACTGATTGCTATAGCTACAGACCTGGCTTCTACTGCAGCCTAGTAGAAGCCAGTAAACACGTCCCTGAATTCAAAATGAAACCAAGAAAACAGGATTGAGGTAAGAGGAATCAATGTAGTGAGACAACCAGTTTAAGCTCACTCTTCCTGGTCAGCCTATGAGCAGTTCTATAGCAGTAATTAGCATTTCAGCTCTGCTATTCCTAACTAAGCCTGTTAGTGAGACATTAGTGATTGAGGTGTCTAAACAGCAGTGCACAAGGCTACAGCTTTAAAGGGTTAAAGTTTGTCAGTTAATAAGCTCTGTCTTAATTATATCACACAGCAGCGAGTTACATCCCCACCCCGGCCAATGCTGCTGCAGCCTGTCAGAGCAGAAAGAGGTGGTTGGTACCCTAGGGAAGCTTGTGTACACAAGCAGGAGATAAGAACTGCCCTGAAACTAAGCAAAATCAGAACATCAGTGTTATTGATCATTTTTATTTACCTTTGCCTACATGTTTAAAGCTAATCAATGAGATGGAAATACCCTTTTAGTCTTGTCACAGAAGACTACAAATAAACTGCCCTATAGAAACAAGCCTACTAAGAAGTAGCCTGCAAATAGAAATTATAGTCTGCCTTGATCATGTAGAAGAAGAGCATCATAGTGCAAACAAAAAATTTGGGTAAATGCAATATGACTTTTCACGTTGCTTGATTTAGAAACCCTTGCTTGATTAGACTATTTACTTTACTATACGTATGTTTAATAGCTGCAAGCTCAGGGCAGCACATGCTATTAATTCACATATCTATTTGCCACTCATGCTGGTACATTGCCAAATTGTACATATGTCGTATGGTACAAGGTAACTTTCAGGAGATAGCTACAGTATGTATAGTAAGTTAATGTTTAATTTGTATCGTTTTACTGAAAATGTCATCCGACCATACAACAGTTCATGTAAAATGCAGGAACAATCCAAATGTATTCTGAACAAAGGACAAATATATGTGACTTTCTACAAACAGCTTAACATAACATGCTTAAAGGGGTTTTGCCACGATCTAATGTTGACGTGGGATCCTGCAAAATGGGTATTTAATCACTTTTCTAAATATATGTCAGCCTTAATTAGATGCCCTTGGTTACCTGAGAGTTTACATTAGACACAACTAGGACACTGACAGGAGCTGATCTGGTCGTGCTTGCATTGTTCCTGTATTCCCCATATTTTAGCTCTTGAGGCCATCAATTTTCATGTAAGGAGATACAGTGATTTCAAAGAGGAGCTTATCATCTTTTTACTGTTATCTATTGAATATCTGTTACAACATAATTATTTCACATTTAATGGAGAATTCTTTTTACAACAGGTAGGAGCACCTATGGGAACAACTTTCTCCCCATCTTTGGCAAATCTGTATATGTCTTGGTGGGAGGAGCAAACCATCTATAGTGATCTGAATCCTTTTGGTCAATATATAGTATGGTTTGGCCGTTATATTGATGATATTCTTATTGTGTGGAGAGGGGAGGAATCACCTATACAAAAATTTGTTATGTATATCAATGACAATTCTTTAAATTTGAAATTCACCTCCCACACAGATTCTCAACAAATTTATTTTGTGGACATACAATTAAAAGGTGATACAGATTCACAAAAAGTGGTTACAACTTTGTTTTCCAAACCTAATGCAGGTAATAATATATTGAGAACTAACAGTTGTTACCCACAACATGTAATTAAAGCCATACCAGTGGGGGAATACACACGAGCTAAGAGAACTTGCACTAGAGAGTCAGATTTTGAAGCTAAAAAATTGGAGATTAGAAAAAAATTTAAAGAAAGGGATTATGCAGAGTGGATGTTAAATAGGGCGAAAAACATTGTTTCCCATAAAACAAGAGAAAACATGTTAACTGCGAAAATCAGTAAAAATTACCCCAAAAAGAGGGTAGCTTTTGTCACCACGTACAGCAAAGATTTTTCTAAGATCAAACACATCTTCAATCAATGCATACCTTTATTAAGGCAAGATCCCTTATTAGCAAAGATATTGGATGAGGGGGTCCAATGTGTGCCCAGAAAGAGTAGAACTATTGCAAGTTTTATATCACCTAGCATGAATCAAAAAGAAGAGAAAAAAACAACTTGGTTATCACAGCAGGGATCGTACCAATGTGGTGGTGTAAGGTGTACAGTGTGTTAAGAAGAACAAATTTAATAATGCAGACAATACAAGTTATTATAATATCAAGAGTTTCATAAACTGCAATTCCCACCATATGATATATGCTATAGAATGCACAGCATGCAATAAGATGTATATAGGTTGTACAATAAGACAAATGAAAAAACGGATATCAGAACACTTAACAGGTGTCAAAAATAAACAGGCTTTTAAATCTGGGGCTGTAAGGCATTTTGTGGAGGAACATCAGGGAGATCTAAAACATTTTAGTTGCTATGGAATTGAGTTGGTTAGGAGACCTCTGAGAGGAGATGATTGGGAGCAGAAAGTCAAATTGAGAGAAGCATACTGGATACTGCATTTAAACACCCGCTATCCAAAAGGGCTCAATTTCCATAATGATTTAATGTATATATATATATATATATATATATATATATATATATATATATATATTATATATATATATATAGTTGATTCACATATAGTTTGAGCCATTATGTGTAAAAAAAACGTGTAAAAAAACGTGAGTTATAAGTGCTGCATTGTGATTGGTTTTAAAAGTCTTTTTAAGGAATCACAGGTGTGTGAGCAGAAGGGCCGTGATGAAGAACCTGTTTGGTTGGAAACGCATAGACTATACACGCACGATGTGTGGGTTGCTGTGGTTTATATAAATGTTCATACATTTTTACCAGAGCTGGAATACATTTTATCTTATATGGACTTCAACTTATCTGCATCCTATAGAAATAAGCCTACTAAGAAGTAGCCTGTAACTAGAAATTATAGTCTGCCTTGATCATGTAGAAGAAGAGCATCATAGTGCCAACAAAAAACTTGGGTAAATGCAATATGACTTTTCACATTGCTTGATTTAGAAACCCTTGCTTGATTAGACTATTTACTTTACTATATGTATGTTTAATAGCTGCATGCTCAGGGCAGCACATGCTATTAATTCACATATCTATTTGCCACTCATGCTGGGGCATTAGACTTGCCAAATTGTCCATATGTCGTATGGTACGAACAGGGCCGGACTGGGACCAAAAAGCAGCCCTGGCACACAAACCTCTCCAGCCCTCATGAAAAAACACCCCATTGCAAAACAATGTGTCGTGATGGATTCTGCTTTACTTTATCACACCTTTTAAATATGTAAAACTCACTAACATTACATAAGAAACCAGCATAAGATAGATTAGAAATTAAACACCTAATCACATGGTCAAGGACTAGGGGCACACTTGCTCTTTTAGCCAAGACAAATGTAGGCTACCACTATGCACCAACATAATCAATAATAGCAGCATGTAGTGACCATTCCACATAGTAGTTAAAGGGGTTGTCTCGCTACAAAGAATAGCTTTCAAATTGTAGGGAACACAAAATAAAGACATTTTCCAAATATATTGCTTTGTTCCTCTGTTTTCCCTAAGGAGATACAAGTGAATTTATGACCTCCCTGGCTATTTCAGTTCCCTCAGTAACTGACCTGTAAACAATTCTCCCCCTGCTGTTTGTTCAATGAGATAACATGAGTGATGTCATCACACAGGTCACAGCAGTGTCCTGTGCTGCTCAGCAGTAAAAAGCTTGATTTATGTAAAATAAACAGAACTGTAATTAGGGCTTTTGTTTTGGGGATCAGATAAGAAGTCCTGTTAGTAGTTTGAGAAGCTAATCTGATCTAATTAGCATCTGAAAGCACAGCACTGCATGGAGCTGTACAAGCATGGAGTTTATGCAAATGAGTCAGTCTGAACCAGGAAGTGGCAGAGTATTTCATTCATGCATTCTCTGAAACTCTGAAGGGAGACAACTCCTTTAAATACTTCTTCTACATTGCTTGTCTACAGAGTATCATCACCCTGCAGACTATGCAAGAAACTAGAAAATTGTATTTTTGGCCAAAATGCATAACAATTGAAGAGAACCTGTGACACCTTCTGACTCTTTTAGAAAATGCTATATTTTCCCCCATGAAATAACAATTCTCAAAAATCTTCTCTTATTAAATTCAATATTGTGCTATTCCTCTGTTACTCCTCCTGGAAATTAATGATGTTACCTCTCCCCTTGTTAAAAGCCTTTGTTCCTACACAGTAACAGTGTCCAGTCGTCGCTGATGATATCAGTCTGTTCGGATCACATCCTATTACAAGGGAGTTTTTGCGGTAGTATACAACAATTTTGAATTGACTGTTAAATAGCTGCACAAATTTGCCAATAAACACCAGATTTAGTCACAAAACTGTTAAATGTAAAAACCAAAGCAGCAGTGGCCCCATCACTGTCACCGCACTATCTATCCTTAGGGCAGGTTCACATGATGAATTGGACGGATAATTTGTGCCTGTAAGACAAGGATTTGACGCTGATTTTCAGTGGCAGATTTTCAGCCTCCTACACAATGTTAGGTCTCAGAATCCACCTCAAGTATTTCATGTCAATTCTGTACCATTGCTGAAAAGAAGGTAGCTCTGAGGAAAATCAGCGAAGCCAATTTACCATAGGAAACAATCTAAGATGGATTAAACGCCGATTCTAAGGCAGGTTCAGCGCTGAATCTGCCCCAGAAACAGCATCAAAATCAGCCGCGTGAGGTCCCCTTACCCTGGGGCTACACTGAGACCTTCTGCACCATTAATGACTTATTGTAACTCCTGAGTGACCACCGCATGTATCTCAGTGCATGGCTTTGTACTGCAGCTGGAGCTCTAATGCTAAAATCATTCCGGTCATTTTAGGTTACATTTGCTCTAGTTCAAATGAGTATATACTTTATGTGCTGGACACAGAAGATTGGTCGACCCTCAGTACATGAAGCATAGACTGACATAACATAGCAAACAAAGTCCAAAAGAGATGACAACATTTGTGCTGTTGCTTGCTATGGCTGTGCTGTGATGCCAGGCAGTATACATCAGGAGACCTTTCAAAGTCCTGAAACATGATTTAAATGGGGGCTGAGCTTCATCTTAAACAGGTGTAGGCCAAGAGGAATAACAGAGGAACGCCACAACACAGAGATTTAAGGAAGGACGCTGCAGATTTGTTATCGCACCAAAAATACAAAACTTTACAAAATGCCCCTCTGCCAGCCATAATAATAATATATTATATATATTATATATATATATATATATATATAAAAACACGCTCCATACCAACACCGCTGCCAAAGTCTTGGCAGTATAATATGGTAAAATCATAGCACTCATTCATTCATTGAGCACTATAATTTTATGGTGTATTCCCCAACACACAGTACACTGCACTGCAATATGCCCAAAATGCGCCTGCAATTATGATAATTCATAGCTCTCATTTGGAGCTATGAATAACTGACGTTTTCCCCGACGTACAATACGTGGCAGGGAAAACAATTGACAGTCACTGCTTCCCATGGTTTAGGCGACAGGGAGAGTGAAAGTCGATGGGGGCCGTCAGTCAGCGCTTTAGAAGTACACGCTGGCCACCGCATACTTCTAAAGCGCCCGATGTATTGCTGCGCACACACCCCAAGACCATAGTTGCCATCTTTTGAAAATGAAAAAGCAGGAGACACGCCCATCTTGTTGGTGTGCCATGCCCCTTCAAGAAGCCACTCCCATTCCACCTAACTGCATAACGGCTTTGGAAGAAAGCCAGGTAGATGCCCTTATAGCCAGGTAGTAACCCCCCATAACCAGGTAGTGCCCCTTACAGGCAGGTAGAGGCCCCCTGGTAGCCAAATAGATGCCCTCGCGGTAGCGAGATAGAGCCAAATTGTAGCCAGTAGAGCCAGATTTGTAGCCAGGAAGATGCCCCCCTTTGTTAGCCAGGTAGATGGCCCTCTTTGTTAGCCAGGTTGATGCCCCCATTGTTAGCCAGGTAGATGCCCCCCATTGTTAGCCAGGTAGTGCCCCCATTGTTAGCCAGGTAGTGCCCCCATTGTTAGCCAGGTAGTGCCCCCATTGTTAGCCAGGTAGTGCCCCCATTGTTAGCCAGGTAGTGCCCCCATTGTTAGCCAGGTAGTGCCCCCATTGTTAGCCAGGTAGTGCCCCCATTGTTAGCCAGGTAGTGCCCCCATTGTTAGCCAGGTAGTGGCCCCATTGTTAGCCAGGTAGACCCCCCATTGTTGCCAGGTAGTGCCCCCATTGTTAGCCAGGTAGTGCCCCCATTGTTAGCCAGGTAGTGTTCCCATTGTTTGCCAGGTAGTGTCCCCATTGTTAGCCAGGTAGTGTCCCCCATTGTTAGCCAGGTAGTGTCCCCCATTGTTAGCCAGGTAGTGTCCCCCATTAGTAGCCAGGTAGTGTCCCCCATTGTTAGCCAGGTAGTGCCCCCCATTGTAGCCAGGTAGTGCCCCCATTGTTAGCCAGGTAGTGCCCCCATTGTTAGCCAGGTAGTGCCCCCATTGTTGCCAGGTAGTGCCCCAATTGTAGTCAGGTAGTGCCCCTTTGGTGACAGGTAGTGCCCCCTTATTGTAGCCAGGTAGTGCCCCCTTATTGTAGTCAGGTAGTTGCCCCCTCTGTTGCCAGGTAGACCCCCCATTGTAGCCAGGTAGTGCCTGCTTATTGTAGTCAGGTAGTGCCCCCTCTGTTGCCAGGTAGACCCCCCATTGTAGCCAGGCAGTGCCCCCATTTGAAGCCAGGTAGACGCCCCCTTATTGTAGCCAGGTAGATGGCCCCTAAAGCTAATAAAAATAAAATAATAAAAGTCACTCACCTCACCAGGCTCCTGCAGCTCCGGCCGATCTCCTCAGCAACGCATGGGAGTGAGTGTAGCCGCGCATCACTTCCCCTGCGCCACTGACCTGTATGTACGGCGCGCACCGGCGCCGGACATACAGGGAGAGGAGGGAGGAGGGAGCGATCCCTCCTGCCTCCTCCCTGCACAGTGACACGCACCGGTTGGGTGAGCGGACGCTGAGGCCGCTTCACCCGCCTGTAGGAGCGGTCCGGCAGCGCAAGAGTAGCGCGCCAGCGCTACTCTTGCGCTGCGGTCATTTAAAGGACCCTCGCCGCCTGCAGGCGGCGGGAGGAATGCCATCTCCCCCGGGAGGGCGGAGGGGGGACCCCAAATAGCTGGACCCCCCCGCCAAAAACGGGAGAGTTGGCATGTATGCCCAAGACCCAGCACACATACCCCAAGACCCAGAAAACACTTGATCTGTATACAGCGCTTATTGAGCACCTTGCATGCAGTGATCACTCTCACAGCTGCACAAACACTGTGCAGCCGCCAACTCTTCATTTTATTAAAAATGAATCACAAACACGATGGGGGGAGGGGAGAAGGGAATGCTTGAAGGGGAGAAGTATATGTGGGGGAGCACCTGAAGGAGGGGGGGGGGCACAGAGACATGAATGGAGGGGACACCTGTAGGGATGGAGGGAAGCACATAGACATGAATGGAGGGGGCACCTGAAGGGGGGAGTGCACATAGACATGAATGGAGGGGGCACCTGAAGGGGGAGGGAAGCACATAGACATGAATGGAGGGGGCACCTGAAGAGGGGAGAGGAGCAAACACACATGGGGGGCACAGATGATGAAGGGGGAGGGCATAAAGAGAAGAGGAAGGAAAGAGAGCACACACACACAGGGATGTAGCTATAGGGCGTGCAGCGGTAGCAGTCACTACCGGGCCCAGCAGCCTAAGGGGGCCCAAAAGCCCTCCTGCCACATAAGACACTAGTTTTGTAAATGGTGCATAGTAACTGGGGGGCCCATTTCACTTTTTGCACTAGGGCCCAAGAGCTTGAAGTTGCGCCTCTGCGCACACACACACACGACAACAACAACACAGAAGTAATGGCAGCCCTTACCCGTCACACTGGACCAGCTTCCTCTACTCACCCTCCTTGAAGCTGGCAGCCACTGAGCTGCTGCAGTGACAGGTGTCCTCTCTGCTGTGCTGCCTGCACACTGCCATCAGGCTAGAGAGGCTGCTGAGCTCTTTCTATGCAGGAGGGCTCCCTCTGGTCCCAGGTGAGTGGCCCCTCTTGCTGTAGGTGCCTGGGTCTCTCCTACTGACAGCCTCATCCGGGCCCCAGCACGCCCGGCAGCACGGTGTGAGGAAGGGGGCGGGGCCTCGCATCACAGGGAGCTGAGCTCTGCCTGGGAGAACAAGGAGTGACACACAGAGTCCACTGACAGCCCCCTGCCCAGAGGCCATGTGTGAGAGAGGGGCGGAGCTTCACAGGAAGTGTAGTGAATAAATTATAAGCAAGAGGGCCCAAGTGTGAGCAAACAGCCCGGCCCCTCTGGCAAATGCCCGGCTTGCCCAATGTCATGATACTAGTGGATACAGCTGGAATCCAATGGCTTGGACTGGCTTGGGCACAGCGAAGGCAGATGCAGACTGGAACAGGAGGCAGCAGAGATGTAGACTGGATCCAGGCAAGGTCAGGAGAAGCACCGTTGAGCGATACGTAGGTATCAGAGTTTGCAGGGTAAACCGCAAAGGTGAGGAACTAACAATGAAAGCAAGTTCCAGGCTAGAGGACTGCACAGCAGGAGCTTAACACAATACTCAAGCAATGGAGATCAGGCTTGAGGAGTTTATATATGCTGGCAACAGGAAACAGGAAACAAGATGGCACCCAGCTGAGACACGATCCACCATCTTGACTGAGGGCAAACTTAAGGGCAAACACAGTAAACAAGTTCCAAGGTATGTCAGGAGATTCCCGACTTTACTCCCACCTCAACAGCGGCCCCTCTGGACGATACCTGACCGGTCTTCCGATGTCTTTGATGAAATTGCTTATCAGTCGAGGACATTGATGTTATTTTCACGGGTTTCCCATAATCTTTTCGGGGCCCATAAACCCTGCCACTTAATGAGGTTTTGTGCGGGTTTCTGAAATTCTGATCCAAAATTTGCCCACAACAAACTTTTTCTTCCCCCATCAATCTCTACCATCAGGAGGAGGAGAAACACGTCCACGAAAGGGATTGGGCACGGCAGTTTTAGCAAAACCCAAAAGAAAAACAGGGTGGATTTTCATAGTGGGGGAGTTTGAGCCGAACAGCTACTGGACTGTTGGGGACTAGGGGTCACAGAGGTGGGCACAAAGGGGATGGTTAAACCCAAAAATATAGGGTTTATTTTTAAACAAAAAAAACCAGCAAAACAAACAGCACCTTCTTCATAGGCTTACGTCACCTTAAACATGCAGCAAAAACATAAAGACTTTCCAGCAAAAAAAGGGGCCCCCCACCAGGTTATTACTCCACCATTGGCAGGTAAAGTCCTGGAAAGCGACCCCCTGGTCTAGTTCAGTGGTCTTGCAGCTCCTTCCTGCTCACCCCCTTTCGGGAGAAATGACTCCTGATATAAAATCAGTCCCATTTAACCTCCCCCTTTGGCTCTTCCTGCACAGGCTTTGAAGGCCAGGAATACCTAAAGCCTGGACCGGGGGGGTGAAGGGCCTCCCACCCACGCTAAAAGCCGTTCAGAAAAAGCCCCAAAAAAGTTTCACAGCACTATACTAAACTACACAAACATGCGTAACCTAGGGGTTATTTTAATCCTATTTGCGATTTTTTCCCCACCAAGGTCCGGTTCCTTGGGGGCCCCACAAGTGCAGTTTCCTTTTTTGCTGCCATTCTCGTTGGAAAGACCGGGCTGCCCACTGGACCGGCCTCTCTGACACCCTGGAATTTCCCACTGTTGCACATAATCCTGGGGCATACCTTCCATCCACTATCTTTCCTCTATTGCTTACAAAAACCCCCCCCTCTGCCCAAGGCCGGGGGACGGGGCATTTTAAACCCCCCAAACAGGGGAGCCTTGATAAGGCGTCAGCATTTATATGCTGTTTCCCCCCCCATGTGTTCTACCACAATTTAAAATCCTGCAGTCCCAGGAACCTTTTGTAACCCTTGCGTTATTGCCCTTTTTTGGGTACTCCACTTAACGG
Source organism: Phyllomedusa bahiana (assembly GCA_025379985.1). Classification (NCBI taxonomy): domain Eukaryota; kingdom Metazoa; phylum Chordata; class Amphibia; order Anura; family Hylidae; genus Phyllomedusa; species Phyllomedusa bahiana. Next base: position 4,850 of record JAODAL010067305.1, on the reverse strand, counting down.
GGCAGATCTGTCCCCAAAACCTAAAATTTTCTCCCTGCCAGATATCCCCGCAAAGACTCCAAAAAGCCCCACTTTAAATCGCCAGACACCCCTTTCTACTATGGAATATTTCTTTCACAGGACGTGACTCCTACTAAAAATATTAAAAGGGGTCTCCCCCCATTCCCCCTTGACATGACGCGCCCAATCCCACCTCTGGGGCGTCTGTCTGGTTTAACAAACTCTTTACGAAGCCGGGGCCACCAACACCGGCTGGCTACAGAGGGCTTTTTCGGGGCCTGAAATATTTCTGGGCCCCCAGACCTTTTCACCATCACTGCCTTCCTCCCTTTTTTAGGTCGTCACGGGGCTCAACTGAACAATTTTCGGCACGAACCCTAGTGCCGACTACCCCAGGAACCTCTCACCTGCTTTTTTTTGTCGGGGGTTTGGCCACCTCGAATGCCTCAAACTTGTTTATTTGGGGCTTATTTCCCCCCTACCCACAATATACCCCAAATACCCGGGCTTTTTCCAGCCCAATGGCGCATTTTTCAGGGTTACTGTAACCCGCTTCCCTGATGAGTTAGTACTCCCTGCCCTTGCAGAAGGGGACTCCCAGTCCGTCCGAAAAGACAATATCGCTAAATGGCAATGCGTACCTGGATGGGGGTTTTAGAATTTTATCCATTGCCCTCAAAATGTCCGGGGGCCCCCTGTAACCCAAAAAGGCATCCGGGTGTATGGCCCGCCCATCGGAGGGGAGAAGGCATTTTCTTTTTGGCCTTTTCACGGGGAATCGCCAGAAACCTTTAGTAAGTCCAGTGTTTTTATGTACCGCTGACCCCAGTCCTCTCAATCAATTCATCCACCCGGGGGCATCGATAGGAACCCATTAGATACCTCATTGAGTCGGCGGAAATTTTTGCAAACCCCCCAATCCCTTTTTTTTGCTTGGAAAACCCACACAATGGGGCTAGCCCACCCGCTTTTGACCTTAAAATGAGCCCAGGGCCAACATGCCCTTACTTCCTCAGAACTGCCTTCTCGAGCTTCTGGTTTCGGTAGGTTTGACGGAACTTTTACCCCGGGGTCTGTACTATCTCATGCGTACCACATCTTTTTGGCCTGGAAGGTCATTAAAGAGTCCCTGTTACGCTTAACAACTCCCAGGCCTCCGTCTTTGATGTTTGGACAGGGCGCCCCCTATGACAACCTTTCCTAATATCTGACTGGTTTCCCATTTGGGGCTGCGGGGACACTACTAGGGCCTTCACCCTGACGGTTTTATTAAATTTATGTGGTATAGTTAAAAAGGTTTTCCTTCCCGGCTGAGTATTTTAAATTTACCTCTCCAACTCTCTCAAACCCCCTTTCATAAGGTCCCCCCCTTTTACCAGGAAAACTACTCTCGACCGTGGGAACCCAGGACCAAAAACGGGGTTCCCCGGGGTTTAAACTCCTAACCCTAGCGGCCCTATTGTATACCCGCTTCTGGACTCCTGTCCCTCCGCGGTGCCCTTCACAATGGGCATTACCCGGCCGATCGATCCTGCATCGGGCGACTGTTCTACAAAACTTTAAGGGGGGGGCCTCACCTCCCAGTCTCCTTGGCGATGTCCCCGCAAACCCCCGGGTGTCTCCCATACAAAATTCAAACGGGGGGAACCCCGTGGAGATTGAGGGAAACCCTCTGATGGAAATAGAGGGATGGCAGCAAACAATCCCCCCCCTCCCCCTTTTTCCCCCACCTTTCTCAGCATCCCCTCGGGTTTTATTAAAACTTTTGACAACCCCCCAGTTTTTAGATGATACAAACCCCAGGTCCTCATTTTTTAATGTGCATATCCCCACACAGGCCTTTATTTTTCCCTAACAAGAAGGGGGTCCCCTGGTCTGTTAGGGTTTCCTTGGGAAACCCGTTCTTTTTAGAAGACCCGCTTAACCTCGGGCAATACCCTTTGAGACATGTTTCTAGGGAATGGCCTCTGGATACCTGGTAGCAAATCTAGTATGACTAGAAAAGTACTGGGGGGCCCCGGCAGACTTGACAAAGGCCCACAATCCTACGTCGTTCGAAAGGGACCTCGATAATGGGGGGGGTACTAACCCGGGCTCCTGAAATGGACATAGGCGGGTTTGCTGCCGGGGGCAGGGCTTACAGAAATTGGGAATTTTCTTGAGACCCAAACCCGGGGGGAAAAAAACCGTTTAAATAACCCCGCTCTTTGTTTTTTTTTTCCCCCCCAAGTGCCCCCCCCAGCACATGACGTAGCCCTTCCAGACCACCTCCTATAAGGTCAGGCACCAACAAATTGTTCCACAATTTTTCCCCCCTTATCTCTCAAAACCCCATACAGCAAATCATTTTGTACGCAAAATGCGAAAAATTTTCTCGGGGGTCCGCCTCTTGCGGCACCCATTTAGTACCGTTTACCGGTCCCATGCATTTTTTAGGGGAGGTCTTGCAAATGAGCCGTGCCAAATTCCACTGACCCTCCCGGGCCGGTATATTTTTCTCAGAGGTGGACAACTCTTCCTCCCCCGCCCAAAACCGCAACGGGAAGTTTTTGAGCAATATCAGGTCACCCCCCCCGCATCAATTTTACACCTCCGCTAGGGGAACTGGACGAGGTGGGACTCACGGCCCTCACCGCGTCCCCCTTGGGGTTGTGACCACAGTTCCCAGAAAAGGGGGGGAATCCTTCCCGATTAGGGGGGTGTAGTAAGTCGGTTTTTTGAGCCCACCTCATGGGTCAAGTCCCCCCAAACAGTCCCAATAGTCACTGTCGCCAGGGGTATGTTTCTGTCCCCATGAATGCAGACCACCCCCACCCTTTTTTTTTCCGGGGTAACCAGGTCATGGGAAAGGCAGCCGAAGAGGGTAACTAGGCGCCAGGGTCCAACAGGGCCACCACACGACCCCATTCACCTGGGCACGGCTTCTTGAGGCCTGGGTCTCAGGGCAAAGCACACAGCAGGGTGACAAAAAATGAGAGGGGACGGGTGCCCACACCCTGGCTCCTCCTGCGGGGGACAGGGGCCGCAATATCCCCAATTGTTGGCACTTCCCCAAAAGCGCACTTCTGCTCGGCCCCCCGGGGGTTTTTTAAAAGGGGGAAAGTACCTTCTCGGTCCCACCAACCTCTCTTTCTGGGTGGCCACCCGACCGTCCTTCCGGTCCCCCCCTGGCTCGGCGGAAAAACTTTGACGCTTTGGGCCCCCAAAAGGACTCTGCGTGGTGACCGCCCCACGGGGGAATCACTGGGCCAGCGTCTTGGGTCTCCCCGGGCAAACCCCAAAGATGAGCTCTCGTGGGATCCCCTTGCGTACGGGCCATGACATCCGGCTACATGGCGGATGGACTCAGCACCTCAATTGCAGCCACTTGCGCAAAGGTGTAGAAAAAGACAAACACTGGGGCGAGGGGGCTTATGCTTCTCAAACCCCAACATGGACTCTGCGACCCGCACCGCAGGGTGACTCCCAGCCGGGGCCCAAATCTCTGCCTTAAGGAGGTCATGTCCTTGGCTTTTCTCTGTAGTGAGGGCAAAGTAGCCTTCTGCGGGTCCCCGACAAATAGGGGCCCAAAACTTCCGTCACACGGCAAAACCCCGGGGGTTTCCTCTCTTTCCGCCACCTCTCAAAAAACCGCCCGATACGCCTCTACGTCATCACGGGGTCATCTCTGTAGGGCGCGCTGCACTGCCTTTTTACTGTGTGCACCCTGAAACATCCTCCGTCCTCTGGGGAAAACTTGACTCTGAGTGCTGCAAACTGCTCCACAACAGACCCGGTTCGTTTTTTGCTGGTTGGCATTTTTTTTGGGCCCGCACCGGGGCTTTTATAGTTTCCTCCATTGCTGGGGACTGGTTGGCAGGAATGTACAGCCTTCACCCAGGGCATACAGTTCACAAAAACGTATATAAAGTCCAAAACGTGTTCTCTGTTACCCCAAAACAACCATGCCCAACAACCCCACCAATTGGGGGCTAGCGGGCACAGAGGTAGGCACAAACGGGAAGGTTTTAAACCAAAAAATTTGGGTTTATTTTTGAAGCAAAAAAAACCAGCAAAAACAAACACAGTCTTCGTCAAGGGTTACGTCGCCTTAAACATGCAGACAAAACTAATAACATTTCCACATAAAAAAGGCACAAAGGGTTTTCTCCCCATGTGGCAGGTAAGCTCTGGAAAGCAGACCTCCTCGTCTAGTTTCATGGGCTGTAGCAGGGTCCCTTCCCGCCAGCCCCGTCTGGGGAAATACTCCATATCAATCATCCCATTTTCTCTCCACCGGGCCTTTCCTGCACAGGGTTTGAAGGGCCCAGGATCCGGTAAAGCCTGGACCGGGGGGGGTGAACGGCCTCCCACCCACCTACAACCGTTTTGAAAAACACCCAATAAAAACTCAAGCACTATACTAAAACACACAAACATGCGTAACCTATGGTTCTTATTCTACTGTGACTTTTCCCCACCAAGGTCCGGTTCCTTGGTGGCCCCATAAGTGCAGTTTCTTGCTGCCATTCTGCTTTTGGGAAAAACCGGGGCTGTCCCACTGGGCCCGCCTCCTCTGACATCCCTGGAACTTCCCCACTGTTTTGCAGCAAACCTAGGGGGACAACCCTTTCCCTCCACTTCTTTCCCCCTAGTTTCTTACAAACGATTATTCCCGAGATCTTAAGGCCCACAAAATTCTTCCCCGTTTTTGGGGAAGGGGCTCTAATTTTAAATTTCTGGGGGAAAGCCATACTTTATCTCCCACTTTAAAAGTTGTGCGGCCCACGAGTTTACCCGCCCTCTTCTGTAATTTTTCTTTACCCACTCTAGTGTTTCCTTAGTAGCTGTAAATTTTGCTGAAACGGCCA
>JAODAL010067304.1:0-17354 GCA_025379985.1 Phyllomedusa bahiana | reverse complement strand
AACCCATTGTGGCTGCGCGCTGCCTCGAAAGCTGCGCCTCTTCTCCTGATGATGATGAAGCCCTTGTTTTCACCCGGCTACCATGTGCGGTTGGCTAATCATCATCGATTTGTGTTTCATCGTCACGTGTCCTCTCAACGGTCTTGGTATGCAGCGGCTGAACCCTCACAACGTGACCTCCCATGCCATCTCCACATCTATACTATCCCGGGCCTACTGCAAGAAGCAGGGGATATTGGCCCCATTTCTTCGCTGCCAAGTACCTGCTGACTGCCCTCCTCAAATTTTTCCCATACTCGCTGTATAGTGGCGCTGAGCCCAACCACATAGTAGATCTCTGGCTGAGGGAACCCGGATGGGACAGAGGCAGGTTGAGGACAGGTGAGGGCCGCTGACCCGCTCCGGGCCATCCCAACTAAGGGTTGTGTCAGACTTTCCCACCGACTTTTGGCTAGGGTTGTCGATGTCATTGGGAGGAAGGGATGACCTAGTCACCATGAAGAACCCTTGGGTTGCTGGTCAGCACACGGCCGCAAAGATGAAAGCGGCAGTTGTGGTCTCACCGAGTGACCCCTGCTGCGACGTCCCCTTGCTGTGCTGTGACCTCGGCCTGCTTCAGGAATGTTTGTGCCACTGCCACTCACAGGTGAAGAGCCTGCCACCTCTCTGTCTGACATACAGTTTGTTCTAAAATGTAGAGACACTGTTTGATGAAGATATCTGTATATGATAAAAATCCACCTATATTTGACTCCAAATGAACCCACTAAGAAGCTTGGGTAACCCTTGGATATAAATTGCGCTCCACAAATGGGCAGGAAAATTTGACTTGTATGTGCCATTTAAAAAAACTGTGGGCGACATGTATGAACGGTCTTTTCGCCTGTTTTTTGGCGTATACTGCGCCTCCCGGTTCGAATCCCCCTGTCGGACGCAGGGATGCGGTGTTAGGCGCAGCGTTCGCCACTTTCAGTTGCGCCCCGCATGAAGGGCCGGGCAAGGGGCGCGGTGTAGGCGTTCCGGGGCGGGACGCCGCGCGCTAGAAAACTCAGAGGCATGTACGATCGCGAGTCGGCAAAGCGAGGCGCAATGCAGCGCTCGGCAGCTCCGACAGTCAGACCTGGTTTATTTTGGTCTAAATGCTCCGGCGGCGGCCAAGTGAAGCAGGATCGGAAAAATGCGATGAAGCAGATATATGATCGCGACATAAATCTCGGCGCTCCGCTCCCGTGCAGCAGGAGTATGATTCCGAAAAAATCGCCTTATAAAGGCGAAAACATTGTCAGAAAAGAACTGAACCTCAAAAATAAAAATAATTAAAAAAAAAATCACTTTCCAAAAATCTAGAACGGCGCAATATCAAGAAATCGGATCTTGGAAATTGCTGGGAAGTACAGTAATTCAAATTCTGAAAGCTATTCTCATGTTTATTTCTTTATTTTCGTTATCCAAGGATCAATAGTATGGGTGCAACGAAAAGAAATAAATAAACATGATTTTAATGATTAATATTTTTTTTCTTTACCCCATTTTTTATTCATTTTAATATACATCGGGACAACTTCTGTATCTATAATTGATTCGACCAAAGTACAGTTTTTATTTAATTGCATTAGAAAACCCATAAGAGGTCGCTCGCATCCATTGGTCCAATAACGGCGCCTCTTTTAACTTAGCCAATCACAGAGCTCGCTGGAATTTCTTTTCCCCATAGAACTCTATGAGAAGTAGCTCGCGCTCTGATTGGTTAAGCTGGACGAGCCCCACTAGCTCAACCAATCAGCTGTTTCTGCCTTTTTACGGTATTTTGAACTGGCCCGCCTGTGAATATGATTGGTCAATTTTTCTCCATAGGTTATAATTAGAGATGGGCGAATCGATTCTAACGAAGTGGAATTCGTTTAGAATTTCAGGAAAACTTCGGTTCTGAACGAAGTCGAAGGTTGGGGTACTTCGGGTGAACGAAGTGTGCTTTTGATTGATAAAATGGCTGCGAGCACAAAGGCGCTACATGGGGCAAAGCAGTCTGGGAGGAAGAAGGGCATAGCCTGCATGACATGTGAGAGGTGAAGCCAATCAGAGACCGGGGGGGATTCTGTGACGTCACCGCACTATATAAGTCCGGGCGCGACGCCGGGAGCTCAAACTCCTATCACTATACTGATCAGAGAGGGTGCTGCCGCGGTAGATTGTGATAGCTCTCACTGAAGAACGGATTTTTATACAGCGATTTTTGTGGGGTGTCTCAGCTTGTCTCAGAGACTGTTCTCTTAATGTTCTATTTCTGATTTTTTTGGGGTATTGGATCTGAAAATCCAGAGGGGCGTCCACTGCAGCTGCATATACATTCAATATCCAAGTGGGGATCTAAGCAGTTCTCTTGTATTCATTTAAAGAAACAGCGTTTTTAACAATACAAATACCACTTCATTTTTGGCTGCCGCATTCTATTGCGCACTTTACATCTAGGGGTTAATTAAGGGTTGTTTAGCTGGTGTGTGACCCCAAGAAACCCTTTATTTTCAACGCCAAAATATATACATTTTTCCTGTAGCATAATTCACAAGCGAAGGTTAATTACAATTTTATCTTTGTTGTGTGGCGTAGAAAACACGCAATTGTAACACGCTACAAAGCTACTTGTTTGTGGTTGCTCAATTCTTTTGCGCAATTTACATCCTGGGGTTAATTAAGCGTTGTTTTTGCTGGGTGCTGCCCCCAAGAACCATATTTAACGCCAAAATTTTTTTAAATTTTTTCCCGTGCATAATTCACAAGCGGGGTTTTAATTACAATTTTATCTCTTGTTGTTGGCGTAGAAAACAGCAATTGAAACAGCTAAAAGCTATATTTTGTGGTTGCTCAATTCTTTTGCACAATTTAATCCAGGGGTTAATTAAGCGTTTTTCTGCAGTTGTATAGTAAAGAAACTTTTTTTTTACCGCCACAGTTAAAATTCTGTAGCAAAAATTTAAATTTCGAAGGTTAATTAAGCTTTTTTTTTTTTTATATTCAGTAAAATACAAGAGTTTTTGAGGCACATACAAGTCAATTTTTCCTGCCCATTTGTGGAGACAAAATTTTACCAGGGGACCAAGCTTTTAGTGGGTTATTTTGGGGTCAATACAGGGGTTTTATTTATCTTACGATATTTCATCAAAAAAGTGTTGTCATTTTTGAACAAACAGTATGTCAAACAGAGAGGTGGCAGGTCTTCACTTGCGAGTGGCAAGGCACAAAAATTCCTGGGCAGGTCGCAGCAAGCAAAAGGGGGCTCGCAGGGGGTCACTCGGTAGGCCACAAATGCCGTGTCATCTAGCGGGCCGTGTACTGATAGCAACCCATGGTTCTTGATTTGGGTTTATAGGTCACCAATTCCCCCCCAGTGACATTTCTGACAACCCCAGCCAAGAGTCGGGGGGACGTAGACACAACCCCTTTTTGGCTTGGCGGGGGGGGTGCGTTGTTAACCCGTTGCCCCATCGGTTTAGAGGTTAATGTGTTTGGGGTGGGCCCCCTTTAAGGGGGAGGGGAAAATTTTGGGGGGGCGTCGAGTAGGGGAGTGGGGAACCCCTGGGGTGGGGAAAAGTTGAGTTGGGGGTGGGAGGTTTTTTGTGAGGGGCGCTTTGAAAAAGCCCGGTGTTGGGACGCGTGCGGAAAAACCAAAATAGATGTGTGTGGGGCCGATTGGGGGGGTGGGGGGGTTTTTAATTAGGAAGGGGGTCAGTTTGGGTAGGGGGGGACGTGGGTCGGGGCCTATCACGGTCAGCTTTTGTGGGTGGGGGAGGGACGGGGGTGTTGGAAAAGTGGGGGGGGGCCGGCGGGGGGGGGGAAGTGAATGGGGGGGGATTGGGGAAAAATCCGATACTCGGCGGGTGGGGCGTTCTTTGCTAAGGACCCCGGAGGAGCCAAAATATGGGTTTGTAGAATCTGAAAAAAAGTAAAAAAAAGTGAAGCGTGGCCCGGGAGCTAATGTTAAAACCCACGGCCTGCGTCAAACATGCGGACCCACCCGGTGGCCGGGGAGAAAGTGGTCGATGTGGGGTCCATCTGCCCCCGCAGCAACGCACCCCAGCGCAGGCCCAGTGGCACGTTTGCTTTGCACCCAGCAAGGCTCCACCCCCCTCTGAGAAGGGAGCTGTTTCTCTTTGACATTACCCAGTCCAGATGCTTTCCTCGTACTCATGGCCCCAGCGTCGTTCAGCGGGCGATTGCAAAGGACAACAGTATGCGCCCAACCATCCTAAGGGCAGCAGCTGACCGTGCCCCTTTTCCAATTTGTTGGTATCGCCCTCCCTTTCCAAAATGGGGGACTTTCCATTCAGAAAACTAATGGTTGTGCCGGCGAGATGGGAGTCCAAGCCGTTTTTTCTTTTCCCCAAAAAGGCCAGTACAGATTTCATAAAATATGTGAACAGAAGGTGGGCCAGCCCTTAAAGTTATGGTTTGTTAAAAGGTGCACGGCGCGGGACGTTGGAGCTGTAACTTGGTCGGGCCCAGACATTTTTATGCCCCGGGTAAAATGTGCTTCCGGCCGGGAAAAACCCCAACACCCGTTTTCTCCTCACGTTGTCAAACTGCTGCTCCTGCCCCAATGTCCCCTCCTCTCCTCAAAACCACCCCATCTCAGCCCCCACAAGTATGCCCCATATTCCCATGTGTAGGGACGCGGTGTACGATTTCTACCCTGGTTGCCGGAAAATGAAGTAACGGGGGAGGAACTGTCCGCGTCATGCAGCAAGAAATCGATGTGTGGCTTTCTCCGGCCAACTGCAAACGGAAACCCAGGGGTGACGGAAAAATGGGGGAACTGGTGTCCGTGCTGACCAAGGAGGGTGGTCAATGCCCCCCTGCATGGGCATGTGTTCAATCGGTTTGTAAAAAGGGTTCCGAATTCTTCCACCGTCTTTGAACTTTCTGAAAATGGCCAGGAAAAATGTGCATGATTTATCCATTCGTTTCAAAGCCAGGAACACCCTCCTCGAGTTTCAGCGGGAAAGGCCCCCCCCAAACCATTGATATGGATGTTTCCACCGTTGGAATTCCGCTGACATGTTAGAGACTGTAAACAGAGAAAGGCCATTAAAGATTTTTGATGATCCAGGAGAAGAAGTACTCCCCCGTGTAAATTTTATGTCGCCAGTGGAAACTCATGCGTGACACCCGCGTTTTTGAGGCCCCCTTTGGGAGGCGCGTTATTTGTCAGTCGCCAGGGCTACGGGATGAATAACGTCATTCCCCTGCTTCATGTCCTGGAAAGATGCTGAAAAAACTGTTGGGCAGGGGTGAAGCGTGGCGATACATCTCGTGGCCACTGAGTCCGAGGGGAATGAACGGGGAGGAGGGAGGGGGAGGAAGACATTGGAGCAGAAGCATTGTTGGTGAAAAGAGGGATTTTTACCCCGGTGAAAGAGAGGAGGGCCGGAGCAGCTGGAGGAGGTAGTGGGATGAGGAAGACGAGGCAAAGACCCCCAAGCACGTGGCAGTATACGTGGAAAAGGGGGAGGTAGCCCTTGGTGTATTGTGCGTGGCCGCAGATGCTTATCTGCCCTGGCTAGTAAGGGCCGAATAAGCATCCAGAGAGGGATGCTTTGGCCTCCCCTATTGGACCCCGCTACCCGGGCCAAAAAGGGGAGCCTTTTCCCCGCTTTGGAGGGAGGACAAACTCAAAAACTATAGGGAAAAACCTCCGTAATCAGTTGGCCGCGCCCCATGTGCGGCATCGTCCCTTATGACAGGGGCTGACCCGGGGGGTTCCCCAGCGTCACGTTAATCGCCCCGGCTGCGGGGGAAGGGGGGGGGGTAGGAGCAGTACCTCCTCAGCAGTAACCTAAATTGGAGTCACTGATGGGGCTTCCTTCACCCCCTAGTGAGGAGGGAGTCGCCCGCAAACCCGCAACAGCAGGACCTGGGCGTCCCCGAACCAACAGGTGGTGGCCTACTTGGACAGCACTCTGCCAACCCCGTTAGAAAATCGTGGACTACTGGGCAGCCAAAGGTTTGGGGGCCGCAAATTGGAGTTTTCAGGGGGAAAAAGTGTCCCGCCGGCCAGTAGTGTGGCATCAGGCGGGTGTTCAGTGCGGCGGGGGCATCGTTACCCCAAGGAGAACCCCCTTGTCCCCGGGAAAAGTGGAAGCTGACCCTTTTTAAGTTGAAAAGGCGTGGGGCCGGATTTCCCCCACAATGCCTTAGGGGAGAAAACATCACCATGACGCCTCCCCAAAATGTGAGAAATTTCTGGGTTCAAAACTACCTGCCCCCAGCCACTATTCTGATGCCCCCCCCGCCTGATGGCAACATCTGTGAAATTTTTCCTTGCCACCAACCATCTTTACCCGGGGCTGGTATTGCACCCACCCCCCACACTCTGTCATTGTCCCTGTCTGACCCATGCTGCTGCTGTGGCTGCTGCCCTGACCTCCACACGTGTCATTGTCCCTTGTGGCCATCCCGTTTTTGCCACTCCCGAATGTCTTGTGCCTGCCTGCTCTGTTGCTGTGTGGCTGGTACCGTGACCTCCTACTATTTCATTGTCCCCCTTGTGGCCCTACTCCCGTTTTTGCCCCCTCCAGAAAGGGCATTGTGCACTGTTGACCCCGTTTTGCTTGGGTGTGCCCCCTTCCCCCACATGTGTATTTTTGCACTGTTGACCTATGTGCTGCTGTGGCTGTGCCGTGCCTCCAAACCCGTGTCATTTTCCCTGTCTGACTCATGCTGCTTCTGTGGCTGCTGGTGACCTCCTCACTTTTTTTCATTGTCCCACTCTGGGCCTACTCCTGTTTTTGCCCCCTCCAGAATGTCATTGTGCCACTGTCTCCCCCTCATGCTGCTGGTGGCTTCTCCCCGTGACCCCCAAACCTGTGTCATTGTGCCCTGTCTGTTTCATGCTGTGCTGCGGGGGCCCCGGGTGACCTAAAAAACTGTCATTGGGCCACTGTTTGACCTCATGCTGCTGCTGTGGCTGCGGGCGTGCCCTCCACCTGTGTCTTGGGGCCCCTTTTGGGACCTCATGCTGCTTCTGTGGCTGCTCCCGTAAACCCCCACTGTGTCTTTGTGCCACTGTTGACCCCCCTTGCTGCGTGTGGTGCTCCCGTGACCTCCACACTGTTCATTGTCCCACTAGGGTGGCCTACTCCGGGTTTTTGCCACCTCCAGAATTTCATTGTCCCACTGTCTTTCCTCTTTGCTGTGCTGTGGCTGCTGCCGTGACCTCCCATTTTGTCATTTTTTGACAGTCTGACCAAATGCTGCTGCTGTGGCGGGCTGCCGTGACCCCCAACACTGTGTCATTGTCCCACTCTGGGGCCTATTTTCCTTTTTTTCCCAAACCTCCGGGAATTTTCATTGTCCCACTGTCTGAACTCATGCTTCTGCTGGGGTGCTTCCCGGTGACCTAAAACTTTTGTCATTGTCCCCTCTGTGGCCTCCCCCTGTTGATGCCTTTCTCCAAAATTTTTTTTTTGTGCCACTCCCTAAACCTCATGTTGTGCTGCCGTGCCCTACCCATGTGTCATTTTGCCACTGTCTGCCCTTTCATGCTGCTGTTTTGTGGCTGCTGCTGTGCCCTCCACACTGTGTAAATTGTGTCCCCGTCTAAACCTCATGCTGCTGTGTGGCTGCTGCTGTGACCTGCACACTGGCCCATTGTCCCCCCTGTCTGACCTAATGTGCTGTTGTGGCTGATCCCGGGGTGACCTACAAAATCTGTCATTGGGGCCAGGGTCTGACTTTTCCTGCTGCTCCCGGGTTCCTTCACCCCTGTGTCTTTGGGGCCACCCCTTTTGACCTATTTGTTTTTGCCCCCCCCAGAATGTAATTGTGCCCTTTTTTGCCCCTCTTGTTTCTGTGGTTTGCGCCGTCCTCCACACTCTTTTTCCACAAATTTTTCCCACCTGAGCTTCGTTTGGTTTTTTCCGCTTTTTTTGGCATAAATTTATCGGGGAAAACATTCCCGTTTTTCATTTTTTTGGGTCGTTTTGCCCCCCTTAAGTGCCCGGGGAAATTTTTTAGTGAAGCGATTCAAAGACCCGGGGGCGAATGTGCGTGTCATACTAAAACACAACTTTTATGAAGACCAAAAAAGCCCCCTTGCATATTTAAGAATGGCACAACGTTTTACAGCACCCTGCGGCTCTGTGCACCCGGGAAAATGGGTTTTTTTTTTCGTGTTTTGTGCCAAAGTAATTGGGAAAACGAAGATTTTTTTTTGGGGAAAAAAATTCGGCGAAGTGAACGAAAAAAAATTTCGGAAAAAATATCTCTAGTTTTAATTGGGCCCCTGTCGTCCTGTTCGGGATTGGGGTCAATTCCTCCTCCAAAGGATATAAGGGCCCAAATGTCTTTTTTTTTTTTTTTTTCCTTTTTCCCTGATTGGCGGGTTTTTATCCCCAACCTATAAGAAGAGCTTAAACAATTTGAATTACTGTTTTTTCCGCGATTCTCTCAATTTGGGAAAATTTCCCATTTTGGCCCCGATCTCGGCAAACAAAGCGTTTTTCGGGGTTTTTAAACTGATTTATTTTTAGAAAATGTTTTAGCTCTTTATGTGTAATGTTTTACCTTAATAAAAATAAATTTTTTTTTTTAATACTTAATCCCGAACGGCGCTGACCCGACGAATTTTCAGTGCGCCGCTCTTCCATAGACTACAATGGGAGAAGTAGCTCTTTGCTCTGTTTGGGCCCTGGGATAGCCAAGCCCCCCCCGTCAAAAATCAGCTCTTTTCTGTTTTTTTTTACGGGTTTTTGAACTTTTCCCCCCTTGGGTTTTTTGATTGGTCAAAACTTTTTCCCATAGGATATTAGGGTCTTTTTTTCGCTTATTCTGTTTGGGTTAATAGTTCTCCTGGGTTTTTAAATGGACACTGTGGGCCCCCCTATTTGATTGGCGGGTTTTAGGGCCGCCCTTTGAGAAGAGCAAAAACCCAATTTAAAATTACTGTTTTCCCCGGGCAATTCTCTTTTATTGAAATTTCCCTTTAAATGTAGCGCCGGGTTTCCCCGGCCCAAAAAACCGCATTGTTAGGGATTTTTTAATGTATGTTTATAAAAGGTTTCGCTCTTTTTCAGAGAATATTTTAAATTAAAAAAAAATGATTTTTTTGTCATATTTCCATGCCTCACGGCGCTGAGGGGCCGGGGATTGAAATGGCCCCAATCTCTCCTAGCTACAATGGGAGAAGTAACTGCGCTCGTTTTAGCTGGGATACCCAACCCCCCCGTTTGCTAAACCAAATCAGTCTATTTGCATTTTTACTGTTTTTTTAAACTTTTCCCGTCTTTAAATTTTAAATTGGTCTTTATTTCTCCATAGGTTTTAATTGGTTCAATGTCCCCCTTTTTGATTGGGCCGGTTTATCCCGCCCAAATTGGAATAGCTTTCAAAATTTTTAAAATTACTGTATTTCCCTAATTTCCAAATCCTAATTTTAAAAAAATTTTAGGATTTTTTGGGAAAAGTGTTTTTGTTTTATGTATTTTTTTTTTTTAAGGTTTAAGCTCTTTTTTGAAAATTTTTTTTCGCCTTTAAAAAAGTTTTTATTCATACTCCGCACCGAATGTGGAATGATTTTTTTGCTGTTTTCCACCCTTGTCTCGCTTCGGAAACAGATTTTTGGCGAAAGCCACCCCGGCGCCAAAAACCTCCTGAAATGGGGCCCATGCCCCCGCACTGTGCCCACCCACTGGTGGGCGCAGGGAATTTTTCCCCCCATGTACGAGTGAAACCTCCTGGAGGGGAAAACTTGGGCGCAGCCGCACTGCGCCAAAGTCCCGGGCCCCTGGCTAAAAACTGGCGAGGCGCGGCGGACTTTACTGGAATGTTTGGCACGCCCCGGCCCCGACATCAATAAGGTGAAGTTTTCCCCGGGGAAAAACTAGCAGAAAAGCGCCCCCCAACCCGGTGGTTTTCATACATGTGGGCCCTGTGAAATTTTTCTAAATATAAAAGCAAAAACCCAGGTTTAAATTAAACCCTTTTGGATATGAATTTTGTACAGGAAAAATTTCTTCGGGGGCCCGGTGAAAAAAACGTTTTTTTATGCCACAAAAACCCAGAACAACGCTTTTTTAAACCCCCTGGTTTTTAAATTGCCCCAAAAAAATTTATGTGAAAAACCAATTCCCAGTTTTGAAAGCGTTTTAAAATGACGTGTATTTTACGGTACACAAAAACAAAAAAAACTTGAAATTTAAACCCTTTTGGGTTTTAAATTAGGCTAAAAGGAAAAAATTTTTTTTTTGGAGGTGAAAAAAAAAAGTTTCTTTTGTGACCACAATAGCAAAACCCCGTTTAAATTTAAACCACGGGTTTGAAAATTGCGCAAATTGAATATGCGGGCAAAAATTTTCCAGCTTTTTAGCTTTTAAAAAAATTTGCGTGTATTTTACGGTAAAACAAAAAAAAAAAAAAATTTTGGAAAATTAACCTAGGTTTTATGAATTTTGGCTACAGGCAAAATTTCTTTTTGGAGGGAAAAAAAAACGTTTCTTTTAGTGCCCAAACACTGCGAAAAACGCTTAAAAAAAACCCCTGGATCAAAATTTGGCGAAAAAGAAATAAAAAAAGAAAACCAAAAATTTACGGGCTTTGTAGGTGTTAAAATGGCGTATTTTTTAAAGGGGAAACAAAAACAAAAAGAAAAAACTTGTAATTCCCCTTTGGTTATGAATTATGTCAGGCAAAATTTTTTTCTTTGGGGGTTTGAAAAAGAATGTTTTTTTAGTGACCACAACAGCAGAACAACGCTTAATTAACCACTGGATGAAAAATTTCCCCAAAAATAAATATGTGACAAAAATTACCAGCTTGTGGTTTTTAAAAATGGCGTGTATTTTTACGGTTTCAACAACAAAAAAACTTGAAATTTAAACCCTTTTCGGTTATGAATTAGGCTACAGGCAAAAATTTCTTTTTTGGGGAGGGAAAAAGAACGTTTTTTTTTAGTGCCCCAAAACCCCAGAAAAACGCTTTTTTAAACCCCCTGGATCTAAATTGCGAAACAAAAAGAAAAAACCCAAAAAATTTAAAAGTGGTTTTTGGATTGTAAAAAAACGCTTTTTCTTTAAAAATGTTTACAAAGGAACGGGTTTTAGTTTAAATATACTCATCATCCCAAATTTGCCCCTTTATTAAATAAAACCACACAGGTTATACCTTCGCTGCGGGTCCCACTGTATTCAATATCCCTCAATATTGTGCAAATGGTTTTTATAAAAACGGTATGCTTCCGTAAAAAAAACATAAAAATTTTTTTTTCAAATTTTTTTTTAAAAAATTTTGAATGCCCGTGAAACAGATTCCACATTTAACTTTCTATATATTTTATTATCATTTTCATTCCCCTGGTGGTTATTAAAAGGTTCCCCTTTTAAATTTGGTATTTCGCATGGGAGATTCCGCCCGGAGGGGACTTGTTGCATCCAGCGTCTGTGCTGTGTGAGCCTTCCTCAAACATCACCTTAAAAACAGCGCAAACGTCTCGGGATTTTCGAGAGCTAAAAGCCCTCTTTCTAAACCCTAGAGGAAAAACCCAAAAGGTTTATATAAATTTTATTTGTTTCTCTGTGTGTAAAATGTACATTCATTATTTTAAAAAACAATAATAATAAAAAAAACCCGTTTGATCAGTATGACGGCCATATAACATTTTTTTCTTTTATTTTTTTTATGCCCGTATCATTTGTACCCATATTTTTTTTTGGTTCCCTTCACATAGAAAGCTGATTTGTTTCAGACTAAAATTTCAGTTATAGACGTTAAAATTGTACTCTTCTTTTTGGGCCCAATTAGGTGTCAGTGTTTTGCTTTTTTGTGGACCCAAAAATTTACTTCTTTTTTGTAAAAATTTTTTTTTTAAAATTTTTGGGTGTTTTCATTTGGCTTCTACTTTTTTTTTGGGAATAAAACCATTTAGATCCCATGCATTGGGGCCCAGATTCTTTAAAAATGTTGGCCACCAAAGTTTCACCAAATTTTTTATTTTTTACGCCCTTTTTTTTTTTTAAACCTTTTTTTTCCATTCTAGTTCGGAAAAAATTTTTATCTGTGATCTATGTTCTTTAAATTCTCACTTTTGGGGTTTTCTTGATGTTTGGCCAATATATGCTTTCCCGAAAGGGCTTTTTAGATATATTGACTTTTGCGGGAAAATTGCACTTTAAAATTTTTTTTTTAAAAATATAGGGTCCCCTTTCCCATTGGAGGCGATACCCTTTACCCCTTTTTTATTTTTTGATTACAATTTTGGCACGAAAGCCCCCCCCTAGGGCCCTTTTTCCTTTGTTTTTCCCTATTGTGTTTGTTTTTTTTTTGTTTTTGTTGTGGGGTTGGGCCCTAATGAGGCTTTTTACCTACATTTTCCCCTCTTTTGGTATAAAAAATTTGGGGATCAAAAATTTAGATGACCATTTTTTTGGTTCTACCCTGAAAGTTTATGCCCCGTTTTTAAAATACTTTTTTTAAAATTTAAATTTTCTGAAATGGTGATCTTAGGGGGAAATTTTAAATTTTAATCCTTTGATTTTTTTGTTTGTTTTTGTTTTGCGGCTTCTTCCCTATTTAAATTTTCTTTTTTCACCCCCAAAATTTTTCTTAGTCCCGGGTCTCATCGTTTCCTCTTTCAACAAATTTTTTTATTAGTTTCTGTTTTTTTCCTTTGGTAGTCCTCTTTCTAGTGTAAAGATTCCCCTTTAACCCTTTAAAAAATTTGCCCCTTAGGGTTTCCCTTTTATCAAATTTGGAGCATGTTGGGGTTTTTACATGCAAGGGTTGTTTTCCCCTCCATTTTTTTATGTGCAAGTTGGTCTTCAAAATTTTTTTTTTTCCTTTTTTTAATATTGCATCTAGGTAGTTTAATGGATTTTTGGTCAATATTACTTTTTGAATTTTATTAGGGGATGCACCGTATTTTGAATTCTACAAAAGATTTTTAAAACCCTTTTGGGGTGCCCGTCCACAATAATAGAAAATTAAACCACAAATTTAACCACATTTTTTTGTGGGTTTTTCCCAGCACTAAATATTTGGATTTAGTTTTTTAGGTTTTCCCTAAAAATATTGGCTTTCTGGGGGCTGCTGGGAACCCCTTTCAAAATCCCTTTTGTGTATATAAAATTCCTGCCAAATTTGAAAAAAATTTTTTTTTGGGATGATGTCTAATAATGTTTTGTAAGGGAAAAAAAATCATTGGGTTTGGGTAATTTGGGGGTTTTTTATAAGTTTTTTCTTAATTATTTTTTTGGGCCCTTTCCCCTTTCCCGGGTATTTGTATAGAGGTTTTTACATCTAGGGGACTATGTATGTTTTATCCTGTATATCCACTTGTTCTAATCTCTGTAAAAGGTCACTGGTTTTTTTTTAGGATCTAGGGAGAGTTTTGACTTTGGGTTGCAGGAAGCTATCAAAAATTTTAAATTTCAAGAGGATATAGTTTAGATTTACCCCCGGGCAATATTGGGGCTGTTTTGGTGGTTTTTTTTCATCCTTGGGGATTTTTTGGAACCCTAAATAATATTGGTATCCTGGGTGTGTCTATCGTGAGCTTTTATATAGTTTTTCATCAATTTAAATTTCCCCGATCTTACTTTTTTCCTTAGATATTATTACTTCTTTTTTAAAAGATTTCGGGTTTGGGTTTTTTCCCGAGCTGTTCATTACTAATCATTGCTAGTTGGGCTTTTCTTCCTTTTGTATTGGGTTTTTATCCATTAGTACTGTCCCCCCCCTTATCCGCCTTTTTTAAAAATTTCCTGCCCCCCTTGTCCCAAATTTTTTTTAAAGGGGGTTTGTTCTTTTTTTGTTGTGTTTTTTTAAATCGGGTTTTCATTTTTCCCCTTTCTCCTCCATTTTTTTTCTAACCCCTCTCTTGGAAATTGTTTCTTTGCATTTGGGGGAAAATTTTTATGGGGGGCATAAGACTCTTTTTTATTAATTTTCTAGGTACATTTAACGTGAATTACTGTTACCTATTGCATTTTTAATTTTTTTTTTCTGCAAAAACTGTTTAAAAGGGCCACTTCAAAACAAACTTGGAATTTGAATTGGGTAGGTACAAAAATTTTGTCCTTTTTTAAAATTTTTTTTTTTGGGTTTTTCAGAAAAAACTTGGATGAAATGTTCACCATTAGATCTTCTTTTTTTTTCTTGTTTTTTACGTTTTGGGGCTCATGCTGCAGCTCTGGTCCTTTTCTGAAAATTTTCCCCGCTTGGGTTTTTTCCGCGCTGGTAGATCCTTTAAAAAAGGTTGTGCGTTTTTTTTTTGGATGTCTCCTAAAGCCCTTGTATGCTACTTGCCCTCGAATCAGTGGTAGAATTTATTTCCCTTTTTTTGATGACGTTTTTTTCCTTTGGAACGAATTCCTTTCATTTGGGCCATGTGTTGGGAAATCAATTTAGTGGGGTCTTTTGTATCTCTTTCCTTTTTCTTTAATTTTTTTTGGGCTTTTTTGCTCTCTCTTTTCTCAATATTGTTTTTATTTGTTTTTTGAATTTTTTTTATTTCATGTCTTTCATTTGCTTTTTTAATTTTTGTTTCTGTTTTCTTGATTTCTTTTTATATCTTCCAACGCGTTTGTTTAGTTGTACTGTCCCCAAAAACATTAAGTCCAAGGATATGGGGTTTCTAATTGCAAAACCCTTTATTTTTATAAAATTTTGTCTTCTTTAAGCAAGATAGGCATAACGGGCTTCTTAATCCCCTTTGGGGTTCTCTGCCCCTTTCAGATACTCTGGGCAGAGTTGGGCATGCAGGTGGAATTTCTTAACTTTCTTTTTGTTTGGGCGGGTCTAGTTTTTTTCTTTTTTTAAATCAGTGTGAATTGGAATTCCAATTTGTTGGGGTTCAAAACTCAGTCCCCGCACTTTTTTGGTTTTTTGGATAAATTTTTTGGCGATCATTTTAGAGAGTGTTTAGTGTCTCGGCTCGATTGTCTGTGATTGTTTCTATTTTTCAAAAAGACATTTTTTTAAAATTTGGTTTCTTTATTTGGAAGTAAGGGCTTGATTAAATACTTTTTCATGCAATGCACCCTTTTTTTAATGAACACACGGTTATACCTTCGCTGAAAGGGCCCACCTTTCTATTCAATATGTCTCCAATTTTGTGCAAAAAGGATAAAATTTCAACGATATGTTCCGTAATTTTTAAAATATAAAAAATTTTTTTTTTCAAAACTTACATTTAAAAAATTTTAAAGTCCATGTAAAAAAAATTCCACACTTCATTTCTATAAAATTGTATTATCATTTATCATTACCTGGTGGTTAAATTTAAGTATCTCCTTTTTTTTTGCGTAATCGCATGGGAGGGGTCCGTCCGGAGTGGACTTTTGCATCCAGCGTCTGTGTTGTGTGAGCCTTCCTCAACACCTCACCTCTCAAAAAGCCCCTACGTCTCCGGGGGCGTTTCGAGAAACCCAACCCCCCCTCTTTGTCAAGATGGGTAAAAATGGATACATACTTATATATGAAATTCCCGTGTGTTCAATGTACATTTCATTTAAACTTAAAAACAATAATAATAAAAAAAAAGCGGTAAGCATCAGTATGAAGGCCTTAAAATATTTATCTTTTTATTCATTATTTTTCCGTACCCTATTTTCACGGGCAATTCCCGCAATGTCATATATATGGGTTTAAAAAGCCCCTTTTTGGGGAAAACCCCCAAAATTGGCCCAAAAAACAAGACCAGAAGAGTGGGAATTAATAAAATAGGGTCAAAGATAAAATTTTTTCAGAACTAGAAAGGAAAAAAAAGGTAATAAAAAAAAAGGTTTTAGAAAAAAAAAAAAATTGGTGAAATCGGTGGCCAGACATTTTTTTTGAATTGGACCAAAGCATGTGATCTGAAAAGGTGTATTTAGAAAAAGTTGAAGCAAAATGATTTCACTATTTTAAAAAAAAAAATTGTTACAAAGGAAGTATTTTGGGGTCCCAAAAAAGCAAAACTGACACCTAATGGCCCAAATTTAAGATGCAATTGGAACGTCTTTTACCTGAATTCCCGTTCTGATCAAAAAAAGCTGCTTTGTGAAAATAACCCAAAAGTATGCTACAATAGGTAGGCATAAATTTAAAAAAAAGAAAAAATATGTTATATGGGGCCGTTTAAAATGAAAGCTTTTGGCTTGGGTTTTTTTTTATTATTGTTTTTTTATAATTTAAGGGACTTTTAGACCACAGGAAACATATAAAGTTAAAGTATTTCCTTTTGGGGTTTCCCCTATGTTGGAAAAGAGGGGCCCCTGTTGGGAGCTCTCGAAAAGTCGCGGGATATAGGCTTTTTTTTGAGAGGTGGTGTTGAGGAAGGCTACCCAGCACAAAGCTGGGGTTTCAACAAGTCCAAATCCCGGGGGGAAAACTCCCATGCGATTACGCAAATTTAAAGGAGATACTTCAATGAAACCACCAGGTGAAAGATTAAAAGTTTAAAAAAATTATGAAAAAAGAAGTGTTGGAAAAATTTTTTTCAAATGGAAATTCAAAATTTTTTTGTAAAATTTGAAAAAAAAAAAATTTATATTTTTTTATTCGGAAGCATTCCGTTGTATATATTCCCTTTGCACTAATTTTTACGGCTTTGTTTAAAAATTTTAAAATTCAATGTCTAAAGAAACTGAGGGAGTAGCATTAAAATGTTTTTGCAGCTGCTTTTGGGGCACACTGGGGCTTTTAGTTTCCCAAAACCCAAAAAATCAGAATTAGAAAAGTAAGAGAAGCAAATCTCTGAGACAAGCTTGACACCCCCAAAAATGCTGTATAAAAGTGAGTTTTTTTAGGGATGAGATATCGTAAAAAAGCCGCGGGAAAAACCTTCCCCCACTCAGTACAGTTAAGGCGGTATGAGCTTCCCCAAAGTCACAGAATCCCCCCGGGCTTGATTGGCTTTTATCTCTGACATGTCATGTAGGCTACGCCCCTTTTTCCTCCCAGACTTCTTTGCCCAAAGTAACGCCATGTGCTCGCGCCATTTTATCCCAAACAAAAAACACGCTTCGTTCCGCGAATCACCCAAACTTCGAATTTTTTTCCCGAATCAAGTTTTTTCCCGAAATTTTTAAAAGAAATTTCCCCTTCATTGAATCAATTCGCCCCTCTTATCATATTTATGAAACAAGGCTGGGGCCTTGTTAAAATTTTGCATTTTTCCCCCTTTTTTTCCCCCAAAGGACCCCCCAAGTTGTAAGTCTTGCGGCAGGGCCCCCAACTTGTGTCTCTTTGTAAGTAGCTCTACTGTGTAATAACTGTTTTTGTTTTATTGTCTGTAATTATTCCCCTTACATTGTTTAAAAGGGTGCAGAATTTTTTGGCGCTATATAAATAAAAATTATTAAATTTTTATTATTATTATTATTATT